>JBBPLK010000123.1:49880-60164 GCA_038089735.1 Exsudoporus frostii
CGAGCGGTCATTGCAGTTTTCACAATGTGACGCGAACAGTAGCTTCGATCTGCATACATGGTTACATCGATGCCGTGGTCAATGGAATCCTGAGATATATTATGGCCTACAAATGAGCGTACACGAAAAATTCGGTGAATGCATCTGAGGCACGACAGACCTGAAATTACAAGCTTCAATTACGACCGCCTTCTTGCCATGGTAGTCCGCTCCACTCGCAAAGTTTGCCGAGTGGATGACCACTTCCCTGAAAATCCTGTTCACAAGCAAAGGGAAATCAGGCATTTGATAATATCACGGACGGAAGGCAAACCCTGCATGGAATATCAGGCAACGCGAGGTGATCCCCGTATCCCGTAGCAAAGATCAGATGGCTTGCCGTCAGAGCGCGTTTCTGAGAAGCTCCTTTGTTAACTTCTATAGACCAAGGTTTTGATTCTTCGTTTCAAATGATCATCGTGATGGTGCTTGATGTCCACACGTTAAGCTCCAGGAAATGGGCGTAAGATTCCACCTAATCAGCGAAGCTGAGTACATGGAGTCTTCATCGAACAGGATCAGATAGCTGTCCTCCAGTTACTGGGTGCCGGCATCTATTGGTTGTATGCCAGGAAATCTTGTTGGGGGTTGAGCAGTACGAGACGCTTAGGTGGCTTATCTCGGTGCTCAGGGTAAATAGGGGGTCTGTGATTGGAACCCTGGGGTATCAGGCTCACAATGACTTGTACCTATTTCTCCGCCGATCCCGTAATTGCGAATATTATTCGTCCACTCGAAACGTAACGATTGGCTTACCGCATCTCTAACTCGGGGACTCGTATCAACGACGAGGGTTCGTACACCAAAGTACTTTAGCCAGTCATTGCACGATCTCGAGTCCGCATGCCCTGCTCCAGGGGACGGACCATTGTTCGGAAATTCAAGCTCTCGCTCCGTGTCTTCACCCCAAGTTCCATGTTTGTGCACAAAATGACACAATATACCAATCTAATGCCACCGTGATTGATACCAGGAGCAGTGTACAATGTTCGGCGTACCTTCTCTGGAAGCTCCGTCAAGCTTTCTTGTAAACGACTCCGAGTAACCCCAACGGGACATAATTCATAATCTAAAAAAAGAGTAGGCCGTTAAGAAGGTATGAGTATACGCCATTACTGTCCCTTAAACCTGCGTATGTCTTAAAGCCGAAATAAATACGGAGAAAGGCGAGATCTGGCTGGGGTTCTCGGAATGGATTGTAATGGAAACGTAACTCAGCACTTGTTCGGAAACATGTTTCAAATGATGTTTGTGGCGATGTGCAACGCAGCAAAAAAGCCCTAAATCACTGGGAACTATTGTGCTTCTCGTCAATAACGTGCTCTTTACCTGTCTAGTATACAAGCAAAACATGCTATGATCAGTGGGTATTAATAAAATGAGTAGATGTTGCTGTATGTGCAGTATATGCGAAGGAGTGACTGTATATCTTACCCTCTTGCTATCATAACTCGTCAAGTTCATCATTACGGGGGATCTGTTCGATTTAGGAACGAGTTGCGTGACGGGCAGAGAGCCACAGAGTTAGTGCGAGACGATCCACTTTCGTTCTAAGGCGATTTGAGTGGAATCTTCTTCCGACCTCGAGCCGGCGATACAGCCTGATCTGATCATCAAGATCAGCGTTCTGCATGCGATCGAGGGTGTCTGGGGTCAGTACAAGTCGTATCGAAGCAAAGAAGCGGTCTTCGGCTGTAACTGTGGCCGCCTTGTCGTTGGCTTTCTTCAGCTGTGTCTCGCTCATGTTTGATAAGTTCTTCTCGACAGTGACTTTCGTCAATACGGTGTACCACTTGTCGAACGCGAGCGTGATCCTTGTAATCTATCTTGGGTCCTGTTGCGTGAAAAAGCAGCATGGTGAGAGAAATCACCAACGATCATCCCGAAATTCCGGGAGTCGCAACATCTGGTCGAGATGCTGCTTGGCCTCTCGAAACTGCTCCTCTGTTGCTAGCTGGGCTTGATCTGACTAAGCAAGTGTAGCTTTGAGCACCTCGACCTTTTCAGATGAGCTGGATGGTTGAACGATATCAGCAACTGGCATGTCATTTTCCTCGTTGTACCGCTTTTTTCTGACCAGTTCGAGTTGCTTCTTTCGAGTCGAGGTGATCCTTTTCTTCAGCCCGTCATGTCGTAGCTGGCGCCCCATTATAAATAAACTGATTGTGCATGGTTAACAGATGAAAAAAATGGGTGTACAACTTCGAACTGAGGGCGACGAGGAAATGAGAGCACGATAAGGGCATACCTTGTAAAAAATCAGAAATATACTGGCAACACGATGAACGCTTGACAACTCGTGACCAGTCGTGCGGGAGAACGAGGGACGGAAGTGAACCATTGAGAGTGGCTTACTGGTTTGGTTCGCAGTGGCATCGGCTGTAGCCACGCTTATGCATCGAGTATGGCCAAAATAACGGCCAAGGTCTGACATCCGGGATTGAAATTAAAATATCATGAGATTAAATAGCTCGATGAGAAACCCAAGAGGGTTGTTCACATACTCTGCTGGAAAGACGTGTGAGCTGGAAATACGACCGGGACCCCGTAAACTCTGTTCAGGTTGACCCAAATCGGGCAATACATGCTGCACGTTTTGGGGTCCCCTTTGTGTCCATCTTATTGTTAACCGATATTTGTGTATGCAGGATAGACAAACATTCATTCACCCGGCGGGTCCAAGTTCATGACTAGGTTTTCAAGGCAGTTCGGCTAACAAGTAAGGCTCTTGTCTTGGACCACTACTCACCTCGCAGGGACATTTTCTTTCGCCTATTCCAGTTGCTGTGCATTTGGGATTCGCCATCACGTCAGATATTCCTGTGGTCCCGCTCACTTGACGACATCACGCACCATGAACGATTCAGAGACTTCAAGCCCTCCTCCGCTTCACAAAGTCTATCCTGATTATGACTACAATAACCATGAAAAGTCCTTACCACCTTCTCCCCCGCTTTCCAGCAAGCGTTCGACATCATCCAGGACCCCTTCATCTCGATCACCTCGGGAGCAGCCCCGGAATGCCCCAACTGCAAAGGAGCTCATGCGGATGCTCGCAGAGGAACAGGAGACTACGCGCGACCTCGAGCAGCAGCTCACTTTCAACACATCACAGCTTGCCTTTGAGCAGGACCGTGCCGATACGGTGGAGCGCAAGCTCAAGGAAGCTGTGATACGGTTCAAGGATGCCAACGATGTGCGAATATCTGCTCAGGCGGATGCCGCCAGGCTGAGGGAGGAGTTGAAGCTCTATAAGAGTGCCTTGGAGGAGGCGCAGAAAGAGATATTCAAGGCGCAGAACATCCTCAAAGACGTCGAGGAGCGCAGGAGAGAAGCGGAAGAAGAAGCCGCCCAGTTGCGGAGGAAGCTGAGGAAGCTGAACGAGGAAAAGATGATCGACATAGCTAGGGAAGAGGGCAGGAAGCAGGGGCTGCACGAGGGCCTCGAAATGGGGAAAGACATTGGTTATTTACATGGTCGCAACCAAGGGTACCTCAATGGTCGCTCAACAGCTGACAGGATGATGGAAGGGTACTTTTCGCCTCCATCTGAACCCGAGGTACGGAGGTCGCGAGGAGAACCGGAGCTCCCTTCCGAGAGCGAGCCTCCGTACAGTGCGACAACAACTCGGTTCCCTCCATCCGGTGCCCCTACGGCTTCATCTTCCTCGTCGTACTCGAGTGATCGAGAGGTGCCGCGGTACTCTCGAACTGGTGGTGCGCGGACAGCGTCGGCACGAACGACGATGTATTCCCCAGCACAACCGCATACAGAAATCCCACCCGACGGATTTATTCCCGAGGCGGATGCTTCCATGATAATCAGACTGCCACCTCCGCATGAACTCGTACGACCACTTCCAACACCGGTTAGCCAATCACCATCGTCGAGGCCAAGTTCACCCTCACTTCACATCCCCCCTGTGCCTGTGCCTGGTGATGTTCCTGTGTTGATGGTTCCGGAGCCACGTACACCTGGGAAACTCGCACACGAGCTTACGGGGGAGCGACAGCATCGCAAGGTACGACGAAGGTCTTCAGGGGAGAGCGTGGGTTCCTCTACACGAACATCTGAGCTCGACCTTTTGAATGCGCCGGAACACGTTCCCAACCGTGGGCATCGTTCGAGCGGTCTTAGTGTCATTCCCGAGGTAGCGAGCTTGCAGGAGCCTAGTACGCCGTCGGGTCGAAGCGTGAAGCAACAGGAAGAGGACCGCGTGGACGAGGTATGTGAAATGGCTCTGATGTGGAAAGATGCTGAGAAGCACGCGTTGTAGGCTGGGTTCGTTCACGTGTCTATGCCTGCGCCATTGACAGCTGCGGAGATGGCGAGCTTGAAGGCTCGATCATGTTCGCAGTCGCTTTCTGTTGATCAGAGAGGACATTCGCGGCCTGGGAGCACATCATCGTTCGGCACGGTGAATATTACCATTCAACCCCCGGTAGGTGATGTGAGCACGATCGTGGCGGTGAGACTGATGATGTGGGCAGTCGCGACCGGCGTCCAACAACTCTGCAGCCACGTCATCAGGTACGCGACCGTATCTGCTCAGTCCAGCAGATGCGGACCGGCCAGTTCCACTTCCTCACCACACACCGGGGGAGGATAGGACGATCGTGATGGACCTACCTGACGGTGGACTCCCGCCGGGGTTCGTGCCGACTGGGCCTCCGACGCCAATGGGGACGAGTTACACAGGGGCTGGTGTTCCCCTCCCGCCGTCGACGGTGGGGTCGTACCCCAGCCGGGTGGCATACGGAGAGACGGCGGTTGTGATTCCGCCGCCGTCGGGGCGGTCGGGGCTGGAGGAGACGGATTCGTCATCGAGCGATGGGACGCCGCCTGGGCGGTACCGTAGACAGGGGCGGTGAATGTAATATAACGAGGGTGCTGACTAATCGTATGGTTTTGCATTGGCTTTGTTCTGCACGACGAGGAGGCGAATGACGGCCAGGCCGAGTCGGACCCGTCTGCAGGGCAAGTACAACGTCGCCACGCACTGTCCGTCCCGTTCTCTGCCCTGCCCTGCCCGGCTGATCTCCCCGCAGTCCCCCATCTCGGCCTCCACTCCGCCTCCGCCTCGGGCGACATCGGCCTCGTCCAGTACGCCCTCTCCCATGGCCAGCCCGTCAACTCCGTCCTCGACGGCGTCCTCCCGCTCCATGCCGCCTCGGCAGGCGGGAACGTCCTCGTCGTCAACTTCCTCATCGACGCCGGCGCAGACGTGAACGCACCCAGGTTCGCTCTCTCCCCGCCACCCCCTCCCCTCTTCTCGCTCACCCTCCCCCAGACTCCCCCGCCGCTACTCTGACCGCACCCGCGACACAACCGCACCCATAGTCGGCACATCAGGCTCCACCCCCCTCCATTTCGCAGCCGCCAACGGCCATCTCACCGTCCTCCGCACCCTCCTCTCACGCGGCGCAATCCCAGATCGTGCAGACAAGCACGGAATCACCCCAGAGCTCATCGCTCGCCAAAATGGCTGGATCGAGTGCGCAGACGTCCTTGCCCAAGCCCCTACCTCCACCACGGTAAGGGCCCCCATGTCTGCCACCACCCACCCCGTCCTTATCTCCCAGCAGCGCGCTACACCCTCTTGTTCCGTAGAGCATCTAGAGGCCTCCTTGCGAAAGCGCCTACACTTTAAACGCTCTGTGGACCATACTCTCTCTACCGCCGGTGGCACATCCGACCCAGAACCCAGGCCTCCCCTCGCGTCTTCAATCCGCGCTGACCAGGACTCCCTTGCTCAAGATTCTCGCTCAGGAGACGACTCGGCCACCCAGGCGACTCCGCTCCCACCTGGGCGCCCTCCTTCCCTGCCCCAAGCTCTAGATGAGTCATCCATCAAACCATCCTTCCCCGCCCGCTCCGCTCGCCCTAGATCAGCCGGCACCGGCGCCGATTCTCGTAAACTACAATCCAAGCTGTCTCTCCTCAGTCTCTTCAAGAAATCAAACAACGATGGCTCGAGTTCCAGTGCTGCCTCCCTTTCCGAGTCTCCTGCTCCCTCATCATCCCCTTCGCGCCCAGTCCCCATTCCAAGCCCTCGTGCGCACCCACCCATCACGCCGCCCATTTCCCCCCAAAGCATCCCCATTCCACTGTCTTCTTCACCCCGTGACACCTCTCATCTTCACTATCGACGCCATAAACTCGAAGGTAGCGCTTCGTTGGTCAATATTCGAGCATATCCGCTTCATCCTGCGGACCTTCAAAGTGTGCTGACCGCCGAGCGGTCACGTAATCGCTCCGTCGAGGCCACAAGCGCAATCTCTGCTGCCGACGAGGATTCACCAAGCGCAGATGGCTCGGCCTCTATTTTTGGTACACCAATCAAATCCGGTATCTTACGGATGCACAACCGTTCTCACTCTGGCCATGGATCAGTGTCGCAACCCGGATCCCTCCCCCGGAACATCCGTTTCGAGAGGTCTGTCTCAGACTCCAGCCCTCACCCAGCACGCGCGCGAAGTCCTGGCTCTCGCACGCAATTAGAAAATAGGATGCGTTCTCTCGGCATTGCCTCGGTCGGCCAGCATGAAGACGAGTACGACAGGATACCAGACACTATTGAAGAGTCCCCGATTGTACCACATGTTATTCCACCTGTCTTCGTGAACATCACACTCGACCACGACGACGATCCTGAAGAAGAATACGGCGTCCCCTTGAGCAACCCTGAGTTACATCCCACCCAAGATCACTCATCAGCCAACTCCCCACTCCCTTTCAGCATCAATGTGCCCCCGCCGACCGAAGATGCCCTGGCTGAGAGTAGGTTACGCGGGGACTCTGTGAGCAGTGCCAGTACTACTGCCACTGTCTCTACATATCCTCAGTCGAGTTCGAGTGACGCTGCATGGAGTATCGCTACTCCCAGCACTCCCCATCTCCCCGGAAGCCCGCGCATTCCGCCCGCGCTTGGCGAAACCGATGCCGATGCCGAGGGAACACCCGAGGTACAACAGCGTTCTCGGAGACTGCACTTTCCACTTGACATCGATATCTCGCGGATCTCCTCGCATGCACAAGCGGAAGAGCTTGTTCAACGCACGCAGCAGTCCATCCTGAATATGGAACAATATCTAGAACAGCACGTAAAGAAAGATTCGGAGACGGGCAGAACCCCTCTCAGTGCAAAGCTTGCTGCCTATGGAGAGAGTCTAGCTATCGAGAGGCGGCTGAAGGAGAAGAATACACCCGAGCAAGGCGCGGACGCTGGACCTACCAACGGTGGCGTGTCCCTTTTGTCCGCAACCAAACCTTCCCATATCCATCTTTCGCCACACTCTGGCCATAGTGGTAAGTTCCGTGACTTTAGTCGTTATCAGTAACTAAACAGGGTCTTCAGCTTCCCCAAGCGGAAAGACATTGCAAGAACAGCAATCCGAACATTTACGTCAAACCACATGGACAGCCTCTTGCGATGATTCACCAGGGTTTGGCCCTAGTTCACCGGGAGAGTCGATAGATAAATCTCCGCGTTCATGCACGCCTGACGCTGATCCGGACGTCGCGTCTGACCTCCACGCAGGCATTCCTTTGTCCCGCGTGTCGACGACCCCGAGTTATGATTCAACCTCTGCGCGGCGCGGCCGCGAGCGAGACCCATCGCGCAGCTTCCAGAAACTCAGTAGAATGGGCTTCTCCACTTTTGACAACTGGCAGCCTTCCCCTGTAAAGGGCCGCGCATCTCGATCACCTCCTCCGAGTCTTCGCTTTGGATTGCGGACGATCATGCAGAGTTTCCAGGGCAAGTAGGACTCTCTCCTTTTCTCCCTTCTGGTGGTTATAACTGTGATTGCCTGCGACATCCTCCGTTCGTAACTTATTTCTTGCTTTCGCGTTTTCAGTGTATCGCTTGTGGGTGATTGTTGTATGACCATTGGTCATGTATGTATCGTCCTTGTTTCTTGGCTGGCTGGCGCCGCTCTGTATTGGTACTATGTAAACTATCATCGAACTCACAAACCCCATGAACAGTCCAGTATCAGAATGTAGTCCTTTTTTTTAGCAATCGGAGTTTCTTTGACGCGCATTATCTCCATGGACCCGAGTGTAAAAGCAAAATATGCTTCGCCGGTCGCGACCCTGTGTGATGAACGTTTTTCAATCCCCTTTTGTACATCGGGGGCAGATCACTTGGTATGGAGATCCCTCATAGGCTGACATGACCTCCAGGTTTTAGAGATTCAAGCACATCTTGAGAACAGTTATCCTTTGTTCGAGTATGTGGGCTTCTGATACATGGTCATAAGGGCGCCCAAGGGAGAGCGGTAAAAAAAATCAAAGGTTCACTGAAGGTGACGGGGGTTCTGCCAGGTGAATCCGATAAAATTAAAAAAAGGGTCCGCCTCAGTTGCACTGTTGCGAGAGAGAGCAGGGGGGGTTATGCGATGGCTAGAACCCGGCGTCTGGTACTACCATCTCGGGTACAACAAACTTCTTATATACCCCTTATATACCCCTTATATACTGTGCAATTAGTATATTTGGTATAAGAGAATATAAACCCTTTTAAAGGGTAGGTCATCTGTGGCATTTGTAATGGCCTGATAAACTTGTAACAGTAATAACAATCATCTATATTTGGGTGACATTTGTCGGCTCGACACATAATGCCAATAGCTGATCTAAATATATTAGCTTATAAGGGTAGGTCCCTTGGATACAAATGTACAAAGTTGATAGGGATTGGCAACTATACTATTTTTTATTCTTATGGGATGACTCACATGCCAATAGCCAGGTTGCTCAGAACGATTACAATTCTCAAGTATTGTAGATAATGTTTTCGTTGCACAAAAACCTAATATTTCCAATAATTCTCGACAAATAGCTATAATAGATATGATCACCTTGACTGCAAGCATTGATTTGTCTGCCATTAAATCACTTAACTACAAATGTTGCCCAGGTACACAAAATTTAGATTTCGTGCTAACATCTCACCTATTTGTTGATGTTGAGGAGGTATGCAATACTGACAGAACTGATGAATAATGGAATGCAATCAGAAATATATTATAGTAAACAATACTGAAGGAACTGGTAAGTTTGAGAATCTACTATACACTACTGTCAGGCATGCACGCCAGCATCATTAGTGCGGCACCTCTTGAATGATGCTGCTACCGACAAATTGTTGGCTACTTGAGGGGAGTAGGTGAGTACTGCCTCGTGGCCAAAGACTTGCCTTGAGGAAGCACCAGACTACTGTCAGTTACAGGTGATGTTACATCAACCGTGACATCAACAACTGACACTTTCGCGTCAACCAATCCTCGGTGGTACTTCCGGTCCGGGACGGAGATTTGGCATGTATAGACGACACGCGGAAACCAGTCAGCTCCTAACAGCTGAGGTCAAGGGTACGAGGCTCCAGCTACCAACCGCTAAGGCACTGACGCAGTTGTACGAGCGGCGAGTGAGCAAGTCTCTATTACCGTATAGAGATAGAGAGAGATGGTGGCACAGTCCCGTCTAGTTCGAGCGAGAAGGCTTCCAGAAGTGGAGGGCTTCGAAGCAAGGGAAGATTGATTAACACGGTAGATTGTGTAGATCAAGGTTAGGGGAAAACAGTCGCGGGAGAAGCCCCGGTATAAATAGTACTCTATGGCTTTAGGGCCGGTAATAGATATAAAAGGATATGACTAAATAGGGATAGGTGAGCAGTGCATAAGAAGAACACTGCCGAGGAGGCATTGTTCGAGAGATGAAATAGATCGGGAGAGAACGGAATAGAACGGGACGGAACGGAGTAGGGTGCGGGTGGATTCGGAGTGAGGGTGGAGGCGATGAGTAGAGCCTTCTAGAAGGCGATACTCGGGACAGGTCCTCCGACGAATTGATCCCAGATCTCCGAGGAGATCCCTTCGTCGTTAATGATCATATCCCACAGCGTTTGGGACGATGGAGAGGGCGGGAGGTCAGATAGGCTGGAAAAAGGGTGGGGGTTGCCAATATCTATAACAGGTGATGTATGCCAAATAACGACTTACCTATTCCACCACAACAGTAGATCATCCACAAATGCTTTATCCTCTGCATCCTCCACAACTTCAAACCAGTTCACAATATTATTGTAGAATATTGTGTGGTCAAATATTCCGTCAACCAGCCTCCAAGAGCCACAGTTTGAGATGGAAAACCGCAGCTACATCCGTTGGGTCGACCTGATTCCTACCTGGTAGGCAACCACATACACTCACCTGCACTGCAATATATGCGATGGCCCGT
>JBBPLK010000124.1:17265-50287 GCA_038089735.1 Exsudoporus frostii
TCACACCAATAACCTGGCCTGGTTCTGGTCAATGGATATACTAGGAAACACTGAGATGAATGACTGGATGTCCGAATATAAGCTCCATGTTCTCATGATATCTTTCAACCAACATTATACATACCAACAGTCTACTGGGTTCATTGGTTGCATGCAAAAGCCACAATGGATCAGTGGGGAGAGGAGGCAGAGCTACTGATGGCCAAGTTTGAATGGACTGTCAGTTACTTTGACCACAAATCAAGGAAATGGGAAGAGCAGGCAGTAGACAGTCAGCAGAAGGACAGCCGAGGACAAACATGCTATGCCACCTGCCAGCAGGCCATCTATGCAAGACTTCGGGAGCAGTGTCAGGTGGAGTGGAAAAAGTGCCGAGAGTCACAACTTATGGAGACATTGGATAGTAACCTCCTTTGATGAGTAGATGTCATATTATAACAAATGTATACAGCCTGTCCAAAACTGTCATGCATTGTTGGTGAATCCAGGATATTCCAAGATCTGCATGGGCTGAATATATATAATCACAGTCTCTCCACACCCTCCAAGTCATCATATTCCCCATTCCTCATCATCCTACCATGGAAACATTTTCTAATGACATGCCTGTCACCACTCTCCACATGATCCTGTGGTATCAGAAGTGCCAGATTGAAGTGGCCATGGCACATCTTGCTAGACTTCCTGCCAAACAGTGGCCGGCAACTTGGCATGAAAACTTGTTCATGGAATTGGTATGTCTTTCCCATTACACATCGCATATCTATCCTATGACTTTATCAATTTGCAGAACATCTTGGCCTTTTACTTAGGCCTATATGCACCCATGCACACCATACCTCCACCAATCCTATTATGCACCCAATTTATCAAAGTTGGTTCCAGTCCCGAGAATCTCCAATAGGACATCATCAATGCCACCTCTGAAATTGACCTCAATAGCATGAAGCAAATCCCAAAGCTCTTGCCAGGCTGGCAGCCAAGTGTGGGTGATCCTACCTTTGGATTCAAGCATCCATGGTGGGTGGCTGACATTCCAGACTACCACCTCAAGGTGTCACAATTCTTCATATCTGATTCCTTTGCAAGGGTGGAAACCTTCTTCTAGGTATGTGGATCGCTTGGATCATGGTCATTGGCTAATCCATTACAAGGACTATTGGCCAATGGATGAGTCTCCAATGCTCACAATGCTCAGCTGGACACCCTGGAGACCGGCATTTTGGCTGAGCTTGAGCAAAATATTGCCAAGCTTGCAAAGGTGGAGGTGACAATGATAGAGTCTTGGGTAGACATGGTTCAGCTATAGAAACAATTTTGGAAGCGTCGGTGATGCTTGCTTGGCCTGTCACCCAGACTGCCTGTTAATAGTTAATTGTTGTACTTTGTAATTCAAGCTTTACATGGCAACATCTTGACCAAGCTTCAGCAAAGATAACTAACAGGAGCACAGACTGAGGCAACTATTCTATGTCCAACTTTCACAGCCTACCTACTCTTTACTATCCTCCCCACATCACATACTTCATGTAATTACAGTGGGAAACATCAATATATTCATGGACATTGTCCCACATGTAGTATGAGAGCACCCCCTGCTCCCCTTCAACTTGACTGACTCCATATTCAAGCATTTGTCCTGAGAAGGCAATCACTATCCCTGGGTTATACCAAAGCTGATGCTTGATGGTGGGGATAGCAAAATCTAATCTAGTGTAGTCACTGACTATGACAAGAAGATCAAACCACTAGGGCTTTCTATTGATATCAGTATGAAATGGAGTTACTCAGTTGGTCATGACAGATACAACATTATAAACTGATGACCACAAAGGAAGTACATCCTTTCGGTCAAGATCCTCCTGTATAGCCACCCATTTGCCAAGCCAAACCAATACCTCCCAACCCATCTCATACATTTCAGGATGCATGATGGCAACTGATGCTGTCAAAAGAGCCAAATGTTCTTTCATGGCAAGTAGCCACTCACATGCTCTGCTATTGCCCTTGGTTGCCTTTAGCAGTGCCAAGACCTCAGGTGGCCCATTTTGCCCTTGTTGACCAATATCAGGTTAATCAAAAAGGTAAAGGTAAATAAACACTAACATTTTGGCCCTATTGAAACCAAGCAGGGAATAGGTTTATCACCCCTTGCAGCTTTGCTGTAGGGTGGAAGTTTGCCTTGGAGATTTGCCAGTGAGTATTCCCAGTCACACTGTGGGAAAGAGGCCCAGACAGCAGTGGTAGCTGTTCCCAAATGTATCGCTTGATTGATCTATCGGTGAGATGGTCACGGAACTCGGGAACATGCTCACTTGATTAGGCTGGCTGATTGCACCAGGTAAGTACCAAAGTAACATGTAGCTTGAATGATCGGTAACAACAGCAGGTTTGGTTAGTACTGTATATTCTTCTTCATCAGTGTCCAATGGCACCATTGAATGTCCCCTCCTTTTGATTTGTTCACCGAGCCGAATGATATTGACATTGCTGATTGTCACTGGGCAGGAGTTAAGCAGTGTATCATCAAATGTAAGAGACATACCCTTGTTTTGATATGCCTTTGAAATTATGGTGACCATCCTGTTTGCCTCACAAATGGTTTGCATGGGAATGTGCGGAGGTGGAATTTTTGGCTGAGTAATGTTGTCCATAGGCAGCAGGAAATTCTAAAATCTAGACACCATATAGGTAGCCAATTTATCAGTATAGAAAATGGCTGAATGGTCAGGAATTTCTAGGAGGCTCATGGTGAAAAGAAGATCTGAGTGAATTGGGGAAAATGGGAATGCAGCAAATATATAAGGTGGCAGGTTCCCATGGGAACCCATGTTTCATGCATTAGTCTGGATTTGGAGACTCATTCACAGCTGCCAAGGAGAGTGGATTTTGGATAGAACAAATGTATTAGCCATAGCATCTCCCTATATACAAAGCTCATCAAACATCAAGGTCAGTCACCCCCACCCTGCTTGGTCTCGTCATATTCATTGAGGTCAGTCACCCCCACCCTGCTCGGTGTGGTTGTATACATTGCTATCTGGTCACTCCACCCTGCTTGGTGTGGTTGTATCCATCAAGGTAGCTCACACTCACCCTGCTCAGTGTGGTCATATACATCGCTACCTGGTCACCCCCACCCTGCTTGGTCTTGTCATATATATTGGGGTCAGCCAAGCTCACACTGCTCAGTTCCATCATATACATTGGAACTTGGTCACCCCCACCCTACTCGATCCCATTGTATGTGTTGACCTCTGTCCTACTCACCCCACTGGGGGCTGTTTCATATCCATCGATCCTTCATCTAGATACCCTTTCCAGGGCCTTCTGTATCCTATGTATATACATGTTAGATAGGCCCAGCCGTGTTTTACATGTCTCATACATCTCAGGCCCATCATGGTATCATCTGTACACATCAGGTGTTTTGCAAGCAGGCTCACCATATGATACAGGTGAATGTCACCACATGGGCTCATCAAATCCAATGGATACAAAACCTCTATGAAGAAATTGGTTTTATCCTAGGCCCATTACCACTATGTGTCAATAATCAAGGTGCTATATTCCTCACTTCCAATCCTGCTCAGGAAGGATGCACCAAACACATTTGAATGCCTGAATATTATATCCATGAAGCAGCAGAGTCTGGAGAAATCCAGTTATTCTATGTTCCTACTGATCAGCAGTCTGCTGACATCTTCACAAAGAATTTGGGCAAGACCAAATTTCAGGATGGAAGAAACACTCTACATCTATAGAGATATTCACCATCATAACATGAATATCAAGGAGGAGTGTTGAGAATCATGGTATTCATTCTTCTGAACTTCTATTTCATAACCATGGTTCTAGACCCATTACATGATGTTCCATCTTGTGATTCTTGATGACACTATTCATATTATATGTCTTATCTTCATTCTTACTCATCTTTGATAAGAGCACATTATGCTATTGGATAGCTGACTGATATTTACTGCAGTTAGTTATATCTGTTTATACCACTTCATATTCCATTACATATTGTTCTATTACATTCTACAATATTTCATGGATCATCCCTTTATAGGAGATATTGTACATATGTACAAACATATAGTCAAGCACTATATGGACCCAGGGTTTTCATCCTGGAGAAATAACAGTTCTTCCACCTGTTCTTCCTCCATCCTTCATAAGACTCCAGCCTATACAGCTGAGACTATCTAAGTCTTATACTTTGACTTTAACTCAACACTACTGTCCTAGTGAGTCTCCCACTAGATCTCATTCCCTTCTTGCCCCTGCGCTGTCGGGTACCTTCACCCCCAATAGTTTCCTCATGACTTTGCATGGCTATGACATGTATGTTACTACTGTGTTCAATTAAAATTCAACAACAATGACCTTGGAGACTCTTGCAGCGACTCTTCTGGGAGGTGGGTGACTTGTTTGCTACTACAACCTGCCAGGCCTTGCACCAAGTATGCGGCAAGTCACCATAACTATGCACATCATGGTTTGCTTTCCTACACAACAATATTTGGCAGTGCCCCTTACCTATATGAACTGCCATATCAATACCTTTGTCGATTCTCATGGTTCATATATATGTGACAAAGTCTTAACGATCTTTGGCCCACTCAAAGTGGCGACGCCATCGCAAGACAGCCAATCCAATCTGGCTGCAACCACCCACACCACCATGATGGGATAATCCCACGGGCCAGACAGCCAACACCAACATAGAATCAACCTGACCAATCATATAAGATAACCTCTCGCCAAACACTCAAAATGAACAACATTGATCGACATCTTTCGAATGACTGTACACGAGTATCTGAGCATCTAAGAAAATATAGGACTTCAAGGGTAGCATGGTGAGATGTTATCCTTGGTAGGCTATGTTGCAAAAGTGTTGTTCCTGTGGATACGCGAGCTCAGATTTAATCAAAGTTTGACACCGACCAAGACTTACGTGTGAGCAAGTCCAACCTGGTTGTTGTCTGTGTCGAATACCTGCCAAGTGTGCAATCAGTTCATGCTTCTCGAAAGTTGAACCGCGACTGACTGCGTAGAACCTCTCCAGGAACTTCATTCCGAAGATGAAATCCAACCCCCGTCCACTATTTTTTCCCAACTGGGTCACCACACCGTACTGTTTCCAAGAATCTCCACCCCATGCTGCGTTCTGGTCCATTGGAATTAGTTGGGCAGTGGCGTCCATGGTGAACGTCTCGCCAGCGATCTGGAATTTGAGAGGCAGAAGGGTCTGGGTGGCGTTAGGAGGCATGCTGATGAGACCCGTGGAATTATCGAATGCCGCTCCTGGGATTGCGTTCATGTATGTAGTGAAGAAGTCGTCTGCGAGGAGGACCACTGAAAAGCACGACAGTTACAACACACCATGTAAGAGGAAGGAAACATACGCGCGGTACCGCTGTCGAAAATCCCAGCAGTAGAAAGATTGAACACGTTGGTGTAAGCGCCGTACGTACACGAGGAGATGTTGATGCCCCAGTAACTGGCAGCCGGCTGTGTCTTCGTCACAGGGGTATACGTAATATTGCCCTGGTACTGTACACGACGCATATTAGCCATTTAAGCACCGAGCTGACAACGAGCGAAACAAGAACAGCATCCATACCAGGTTTGGATCTGCGCCTCCATAAGTCAATGCACCATCTGCCGATCTCAGATTTGATGGTAAACAAGGACCAGACATTGAATACTCACTTGTGTCATTGTTGTATGTTGGGGGAGCAAAGTAAATACCGAGTACTTCGTTCTCAATAAGCCGCTGCGACAGGAGGTTGTTCATGACCGTCGGAATCGTTGGAGAGGTGACAGGTGTGACCGTGCCCCTTGTAAGATCGACAGGTCCAACACCGAGGACGCCATCAGCACCTTGGAAAAGAGTAGTAGGAAGTACATCGCCGATTGTTTGGTTGGTGATAACAAGATTGGGTGCGAGGGTCACCTGGTCAAGGTCTGTGTGCCGTTAATGATCAGATGCGGATAGAATTACATGGTCCTTACAGACAAGTCCCGTGACGTTACCCGAAGAATAAGAGACATTGATAGTTTGGGTTGTATTGATACTGGTTGGCGTTCGAGCGTATGTGCTGTTACTAGTGATGCAAAAGAATCGTATGTTGCATGACTTCGATCGAACATTCATACATACACAACGAAAGTGTTGGAGGAACCGGTGTCAATAGTAAGTTTATATTGGGTTGGTGGGCTACCGATACCGACGCTCGTTGTGTACTGGACGTATTGGTTGGTCCCTGGAACATTAGTCGGTCCACTGGGGTCCTGGGACATTAGCCGGGCGGCACGAGCACGATCTGCGGAAGCAGTTCCCTTGAGCGTTCCGTTGTTCGCCACTGACGGCTTCGTCAGTAGAACCGTGATCACTGAAGACGCAGACGCAGACGCCGCGAGAAGGACAATAGAGAGTGCGTTAAACGGCTTCATGTTGAGGGAGGGAGATAGAGGGTACGCTGTTCGTGTTGACCATTTATAGTGCCATTACTGTGAAACAAGAGGACGCAGTGTCAGTGAAGGCATCATCGGCGGAATTTCCAGTTACTGTTGTCATTCGACTAGTGTCGCAGCTTTGCCGACTTCATAGGATGCGAGAGATGCATTTACCCTCGTTCTCACATGAAGGGGATTTATCAATCTACAGTTTTTGGAGATCAGTCTGATTCCAAGAAACCTAAATACCAAGCGTGCAAGGAGAAAGTGGCCGAGCATTACGGACCTTAGCCGTCGCTCTTTTCACGTAGTGGAAAACGTGAACTTGAAGACAAAAGTTGACGATCAACGTCGAAGATTAATGTGACATCATCTCGGCGGAATCGGAACTTGAAGCTTGAAGTCTCCGTCTGTCTGCACGTCAGCAAAAATGTAAAGTTGTGATATGCGGTCATACCCAAACGTCGGTTTGAGCTTGAAGTATTGAAGTCAGTAGAAGACCTCGAGTTTCACATTCACGTTTTAGCCACAAACTGACTCCTTGTCGTTTTGTCGTTACCCGTTCTTACAACCGCTCAAATTTGAAAAACAGGTGAACGCAGAAATGGAATTTTATTTTGAAGTTTGTGAAACGGGCCTGAAATGTGGAAACGCGCAGGATGGACTTACTGTAATCTGTCGTAGTTGCTTTGGGAGGGTATATGTTGGATCTTATCTTTTCCGTCTTTCTGATTCCGGATTTGGGTTAGTCCGTTCTGCTCGTTCGGATTAGTAAGGTTTGGATTCCATTCCTCGTATCTCCCATATACACTGTCGTAGATATGTGACTGGTTCCCCAGTCTTGATATACCTATTTCCCTCCCTCATCTCCTTGTCTGGTCGAGGTCATAGTGCAGGCACGATATCTTGGGTCCTTGGGATAGCAAGGTCCTGACAGGGCACTAGTAATACGTTGACCGCGGCGCACCGAGAGTCGCTATCGAGTCGCGGTCGCCTCATATGATCGGGATCGACGGCACCTAATGCAATAGACAGTCACAGACTACACTGACCGGACGGTGATAAATATCAGGCGATTAGTTTCATCCTGCTCAAATTCCACGTTCCATATTTCAGGTCTCAGGCTCGTACGTTTTACAAACTTCACTCAAAGTGAGGAGACCAGTGGCTAGTGGATGCCGGCTGTCACGGGTTCGAGTCCCGCCGGCCAAACCACCAGGGGTTTTAGTGCGTAGTACGTGTCAGTATGATTAGCTTTGTAACAGCCTTAGTCTACACGTCTACATGTGTCCGTAAATGGATTTCCCCCTGGAACTTAAGAGAGAGTTAGAGCTCTCTCGCTTATAGGTTCTCTACATACTCAGTGGGCGGGTCCCAGTGTACATCCCCTGCGCTTTAGTGCTATTGTAGCTTGGGGTTCGCCCTGTGCAGTTACCAGTTACCGTTGTGCCTCCTCAAAAAATAAAATAAAATAAAATAAAATAAAGTGGATGACTGTACCACGCGTACGGCACCTCTCCTCTCCATGTGACTTACCAAGTAACCCTGAGCTTGAACATTGAACTTTGAGAGTTGCTACTTTTGGCAGTGCTCCTACAAATGAATTCCCATATCGATCTTTCTTTCGATTCATATGTACGTGACAAAGTACGACAGCTCAGTTTCGTAAGTTCTCAGCCACTTCTTCTTGCCTGCTCAGTTTGTACAGGAGAAGGTTCAGATTAGATATCGCGTGATACGCGGACAACGCGGGATAAGTTATTATGCGCCGCTCAGACCAGCGCCTACGACCGAAGTTCGTAAGTCTTGGCTGCTTTTTTCTTCCTTCGCCTGCTCAGCGCTCAGGTTTTAGATATGACTCCTCAGCAACACGCCAGTTGGACGGGGTAGGATATCTGAAACACTTTTCCCTCTCACCGGTTTTTCGTATGGATAGTGATTGAGCGATGTTATCCTTATCATCCGATCGCCCTGTAACTCCACCGTCTCTACCACGTGAAGGTGGCCCCAACGTGCGGAGTAACTTGTGTGGCGCCCGAGACCTTATCTCTGTTATGGTACAAAATCTCAGAAATCCGATAGACCCGGTGAGAAATACACTTATCGTCGTCTTCCCCTTGCTCCTATCTCTATCTGGGTCTCTGAGGATGTCCAAGGACGAAAAGACCGTTGGCATTCACGTCAATGTGGAGACACTCGCAGTAAACGAGGGGTCTTCGAAATTTCACAATGCGGACGATGAGCTGCTCGCAAAGCTCGGTTACAAGGCCGAGTTCAAGCGCGAATTCACGGTGAGGAATACCGGCTCGTTTCGAAGGGCGGGACTCGTGGTCTAACGTGATGACATCAAGATGCTAGAAACGATTGCTTTTTCAATCTCGATTATGGGCGTGATCGGCTCTGTCACCTCCACGTTCTCATTTCCGCTCGTTTCAGGTGTGTGCCTGCCGTATTGTTGATGATGCGAAATATTAAACGTGGCAAGGTGGTCATGTCGGGATGGTGTGGGGATGGTTCATCCCTTGTTTCTTCGTGATGGCGGTGGCCCTTTCTATGGCCGAGCTCGTGTCTTCCATGCCGTGAGTTGAAAGGGTCGACTTTGTATCGCATTTTGAAACGATTTGAATATCAGGACGTCTGCTGGGCTTTACTACTTCTCTGCAAAGCTCGCTCCCCCGAAATATGCTGCTTTGGCTAGCTGGATTACAGGATGGGCTAACATCACCGGTCAAGTAACACTCGTGTGCTCGATAGATTTTACATGGTCTGTCACGATGTTTCTTGCCATCGCACCTGTTTGACGACATTACACCCCACAGCGCGCAGATGATCACGTCCGCTATCACAGTGGGATCGAATGGGGTTATCGTGCCGAGTTCAGGTGCAACATATGGGATTCTGCTGGCAATCCTGTTTTGTCATGGTTTCGTTTGCTCGGCGGCGACGAATGTCCTTGCCAGACTCAACCTTTTTTATGTCATGGTGAACGGTGCGTCTAATCTGCGTTCCGAAATGATTTTTTTAAAGTAACGCGTCATGAACGAAGGGGGTACTACTGTGGCTGCGATCGTTGCTTTACTCGTGTGTTCCGGTGACAACAAGGTATCAACGAAAGATGCCTTTACGTTGTTTGAGAACAACACCGGTTGGGCCAACGGTATGTCGTCCGTATGTGAGAGGTGGATGGTCACTCATCTTGATCAGATGGCTGGGCATTCTTGTTGGCGTTCACAGCGCCGATGTGGACGCTGACTGGATGTAAGTGTTCGTCTTCTCTGCCCGAAGCTGTTTCTAAAAACGTATCAGACGATTCGGCTGCACACATTTCAGAGGAGGTGGCCGGTGCACGTCGCAGTGCGCCAATTGCCATCATCCTCGGAGTAGCGAGCACCGAAATCCTCGGATGGCTGCTCCTTATCACAGCGTCTTTTGCGACGAAATCCGTCTCTTCGCTACTCGCCACGAACCTGCCATTGCCGATGGGTCAACTCTTCCTAGATGTACTAGGGAAGCGGGGCATGTTGGCGGTCTGGAGTCTTATTATCGTCGTCCAGGTAAGACGACCCTCGTATGGGAGTGACAACTGCAGGCTTCTTACTGCACTCCATCAGTTCGTGACGGGCGCTGCTCAAGGGGTGGATGCCTCCCGCGTTGTCTTTGCTTTCGCACGAGATAACGCTCTTCCTGGGTCGCGCTGGTGGAAGCAAATGAACCAGCACACGCAGACGCCGGTGAACGCCGTATGGTTCGTGATGGTCTCTGCCGCGATCTGTGGCCTTCTCGGATTCTCCGCGGCGGCACTGTCCTCGCTCGCTGGGTCAGTTTCTTTCTTTCCTTCGGGTTTGGGCGCAAGTGTGCTGATCGACGTTTTTCTTTTCCCGTCTCGCTTCTACAAGGGCATCCGTGATCGGCTTGTACGTGTCGTATGCGACGCCCATCTTTCTCCGGATTACTTCTGGACGGAACGCACTCTCCCCGGGATTCTTCACGCTCGGAAGATGGTACATGCCTGTCGGCATAATCGCCGTGTCATGGGTCACCTTCATCGTTGTACTCCTCTTGTTCCCGGCGGCCCAAGCAACGCGTGCGCAAGGCATGAGTGAGTGACATTTGTGCGCTGGTGCGAGTGCTCGAGGGCTAATACTTATACGCAGATTATACCGTCGTGATCATCTTGGGCGTATTCATCTTTGCGACAATGTCCTGGGTGGTGTCTGCGCACGCCTGGTTCCATGGGCCGATCAAAAACGTCGAGACTGCAGCGTTTGACGACTCGGAGCAGCTTTAGATTCGATTTCCGTAAGGATGTACAGTGATCTAAAACGTTGCATGTATGTGATGTCGAATGGTCGTACATACCAAAGGGTTCAAGATATGAACCACATCGATCCCCGTGAACGCACATCGCGAGTGTGCATCTCCTACTGTTGTTTGATCATCATAAACGCCGGAGAAACACCAAAAATGTCTGTGGTATACAAAATACCAAGGCAATCCAGACCCTACGAAGGCCGTCCGTTGACGCTTGATTCATGGGGAGAAGGGTCGTTTGACTGGTCCACGGGATTCATCTGATCAGTAAAACAATGATACGAAACAACAGAGATTGCAGCCCACCTCGGATCGATCATACTCCCTAGGACGGTCACGGTACCGCCCGTTCGCATGGTCGTACCCATGCCCGTTCATCGGAACGGACTGGGGATGTGAGGGAGGAGGATGTGTGTATGACGTGATTGGCATCGAGGAAGACGTGCTCGTTGGGGATGGGCGAATGAGGTGGATCAATGACGGAGTGGCGGGCAATGCGATGCTAATGGCATCGAGAAGAAGACTAGGCGTGACCAAATAACCGAGTGATTCATCCACGATGTAAAGCAAGCATGGGAGATACGTACTCGTTCTCCGACTGCAATTTCCGTATCCGAGTGTTTGCGAGGTCGAGGTCGCGTTGGTATTCGTCGTGAATCTGTATTGCAAACGTTTCAAAAAGGGAAGCCGTGTCCGAGTAGTGGATGCAAGGATGAACCGTACGTACCGCACTGACTTGATCAAACTTTTCACGAAGTGCCTGGAACCTACGTGGTCCATGAGCTTGCACTCAAATAAAGTCCAAAAGCGAACTGGGATGTACTTTTCTTTGTATCGGAGACCGCTACGCTGAGGAGGAGCGGGAGGCTGCGGCAGGACAAACAGTGTTCAAGTTGGGGGGAGACGTTCAATGTTTTCAAGGATCGACAATATTAAGGTAAATGACCTGTGAGAGCCACCGACATCGCAGAAAATAATGGACTGGAATGTACCTTGAGTCTCGTGTTTTCTTCGACGGTATGGTGAGGTGGCTTTGAGGTGAGCGCGTTGGCGTCCATTGCTGGCCACTCCGAGTCGAAGCGTCAAGTCGTGGTTTGGGAGGGAAGTGTAAATGACGCGTTGAAGGGAGACCATTCTGACTTTTTGGGATCAGTGTCTTATGTAAGTCAGGCTAGCGTAATGTCAACGAGGCAGCGGGCAAGCACACTCAACGGACCCCGTCACTCACTGAACCTCCCAGACAGCGCAACCTCTAGCAAGAACGCGAGTTAGAAAAGCAAAGCACTTACATTGTATACAGGTATCGCCGTGAACTCGGACCGCATTCGGCACGTGATCTCATCTAAGAGCTGTAGAATGCGTCGCTGATAGTGTCTCGTCCTCTGCAGATGGTACGCTATCTCATCTAACAGCTGCGGAATCCATCGTTGACCATGTCTCGTCCTCTCCACCTACAGTTGGTATGTGATCCCATATGAGAGATGCAGAATCCATTGCTGACCACGTCTCGTCCTCTGTCTAACTACAGTTGGTACGTGATCCCAGCTGAGAGATGCAGAATCCATCGCTGACCGTGTCTCGTCGTCTGTCCACCTACAGTTGGTACCTGATCCCACCTGAGAGATATGGAATCCATCTCTGACAGTGTCTCGTCTGTCCACCTACAGTTGGTACGTGATCACACCTGAGAGATGCAGAATCCATCGCTGACCGTGTCTCGTCGTTGTCCACCTACAGACAGTACGTGATCCCACCTGAGAGGTGCAGAATCCATCGCTGACCGTGTCTCGTCATCTGTCCACCTACAGCTAGTACGTGATCTCATCTGAGAGGTGCAGAATCCATCGCTAATATGTCTCGTCGTCTGTCCAACTACAGGAAGTACGTGATCCCACCTGAGAGGTACGGAATCGCTGACCGCGCCTCGTCGTTTGTCCACCTACAGCCAGTACGTGATCCCACTTGAGCGGTGCGGAATCCATCGCTGACCGTACCTCGTCGTCTGCCCACCTACAGGAAGTACGTGATCCCTGATAGGTGCAAAATCCATCGCTGACCATGTTCCGTCGTCTGTCCACCTACAGAGAGTACGTGATTCCACCTGAGAGATGCAAAATCCCTCGCTGACGGTATCTTGTTGTCTGTCCACTTACAGGAAGTACGTGATCTCACCTGCCAGTGAGAGGTGCAGAATCCATCGCTGACAGTGTCCCATCGTCTCTTCACCTACAGGCAGTACGTGATCCCATCTGAGAGGTGCAAAATCCATCGTTGACCATGTTTCGTCGTCTGTCCACCTACAGAGAGTACGTGATCACACTTGAGAGGTGCAGAATCCATCGTTGACGGTGCTTCGTCGTCTGTCCATCTACAGGCAGTACGTGATTCCACTTGAGAGATGCAGAGTTCATCGCTGACCGTATCTCGTCGTCTGTCCCCCTACAGGCAGTACGTGATTCCATCTGAGAGGTGCAGAATCCATCGCTGGCCGTGTCTCGTTGTCTGTCCACCTACAGGAAGTACGTGATCTCATCTGAGGGGTGCAGAATCCATCGCTGACCGTGTCTTGTGGTCTGTCCACCTACCAGGAAGTACGTGGTCTCATCTGAGAGGTACAGAGTACATCGCTGACGTTGTCTTGTCGACCCTCCTACAAGAAGTACGTCATCTCGTCGGAGAGCTGCAGTATGCATCACTCATGGTGTTTCGTTTCCTGTCCACCTACAGAAAGTATGTGATCCCGTCTGAGGGTGCAGAATCCATCGCTGACAATGTCATCTGTCCACCTATAGGAAGTACGTGATGTCATCCGAGAGCTGCAGAATCTATCCCTGACGTTGCCCCGTCGTCAACCCTTCTACAGGCAGTACGTAATCTTGTTTGAGAATTGCCGAATCCATCGTTGACAGTGTCTCAACGATTGTTTGTTCACCTGCAGAAAGTACGTGATCTCTGAGAAGCGCAGAATCCCTCGCTGATGTTGTCTCGTCGGCTGTCCTCCTGGAGTGGGTACGTGAAGTCGCCTGATAGACCCTTTCACTATGTCTCATGATCTGTGAGCATATAGCTAGTGCGTGATGTTTCGCAAAAGTGCAGAAGCGACCACTAACCCTCTCGCCATCTGTCCACTCATAATTGGTACATGATCTCATTTGATGGGTGCAGAAACAAATGCTGACTGGCTCTCCTTTTCTGCCTACCCACAGTTGGTATGTAATTCCATGTAAGAAGCAAGGGTTGACTGTTTTTCATCACCCGTCCACCCACAGGCTGTACGTAGTCTGATTGGATTAGTATAGAAAGAAACGTTGACAACATCTGGTTATGTGTCTACCAACAGAGAGTGGGTCGTGCCTTGACAAACTTCAAGTCTCAGGTATCGCCGTGGCCGAAGCCCTCGGAATGGCTGAAGCCAAACACCACCCATATTCGCTCCAGCATTCAAGACATTCCCATTGATGTCTTGACTCGCAATCACTACTTCGACACCGTGATGTTGCAACAACAACCAATGATATATGAGGTGTGTGAACACACTTTCAGGGTCTCGAATGCATAGTTTTATGGACATCCTTAGCGTCTCATTGTATATGTCTCTTTCCATCTTTCCGTTTTCCCCACTGTCGAATGGTATTTGTCTCCCTGTGCTGCCTGATGTGGTCTAATCTGCGATCAGCTCTGTGGGCAAGTTCAAGGAGACCTTGAACGAATGGCAACGTGGTGGTACAACAAATCTCTTATGAAATCATCGTCACATCCAAAAGCAGTTGGTAGATCTATTGGGGAATGCCCCACAAGTCTGTCTTCGCACTTCATCGTTTGTTACCTTCTGTCTCATTGTCACCTTTCAGGGGCTTGTTGACATTGACTGCGGGAGTTTCCTTTACAAACTGCTTATCCTCGATTTAACTGCCTTATTGGGGCTTTTGGAAGTTCAGATCACAGATAAAACAGGATGTGAGGAACTTGTTGATACCAAGGGTCCTGGCGCGCAGGTTCTTGTCGATCTGGTCCATACAGTAAGCAACGAATTCATCCTATTCTAGATGATATTGACATGGATATGTCATCATAGCGCTTGAACTTTCCTACAGTGCGTAAGCAACTATATCTCACAGCGCTTAGTTATTTGATAGAGAAATCCGGATTATTACCAATGTCCTTAACTCTGGCCGACGTCGAGCCCGAACGAGCCCGAACGTGGCCGACGGGGCAGGCGGCGGATTTGGCGATATTTACAAAGGACGGTGCCTCAGTGAAGAGGTTGCACTCAAAGTTCTCAGGTTATCTTTGCCATCTGGCGTCGACAGCCTGAATTCTTGGAGATCATCTGCCAGTGATGGTCGTGCACAGGAATACTTGTCCGAAGTCCTCATATGGCGACAGTTGTCACATCCCAACATTCTACCCTTCTATGGAGTCTACTTTCTGGACACTCCCCTGGACACTCGAGTTTGCCTTGTGTGTCCCTGGATGGAGAACGGGAACGTAATGGAACTCTTGGATCGTCGGAATTGTGTGGCCCCTGAGACAGATGCCACAGAATGTGTTACCTTTGTAGTACAACATTCTGATCTCTCGATCGATTAGGGCTTGCATTGCCGACTTTGGTCTTTCCACTCTAACAGACTCTGGAACTGCAACAACTAAGAACGGAAGCACAATGATAGGTACTCTGAGATGGTTTGCTCCTGAACTTTTTCTGGATGCGCATTCGCGAGGCCACACATTTGCCACTGATATCTATGCATTTGCATTGGTATGTTATGAAGTAAGCTACGATCCCTTCCCCTTCAAGCAAGTTGTCTAAGAATATCTAGATGTTCTCTGGCCAACTACCCTTTGAGACCGAGGACGACCTCATGCATCGTGTCGAAAGAGGAAAGCCTCCTTCCTTGCCTTTAGACTTCATGCTCCGTGTCCAAGGAGGGGAGCGTCCTTCCTTTTCTTCAAACAAGTTAAGTGGACGTCGTGGCTTAACCTTGGAGATGGAAGATCTTATCCGAGATTGCTGGGCCCAAGATCCGACGAACAGAGCGATTACATGTTTTGTGCAACCAGCCGACTGATGAAACCCCCCTGGATAAAATGGCAGCCTCGTTTCATGCAAAGGTGCTGCACCATCAGCGCAATCCCTTTGCTATCCTCGATGAGCCAGATTCCAGGATAGCGGTAGAATTTCGCGACTGGAGGAAGGAAACATCTATTTGAGTTGAGATTGTGTGAATAGCACGACGCTCAGCTTGCAGGATATGTCCATACAAAAGTCTACACGTTTACTACCGAAACGATTTCAGTAACGAGCGAGTCGGATCCAGTTCGAGTTATGTCCTAAACATAAAGATGACAACACGGCTTCCGAAGCCTGGCTAATTGTTCGTTTCGATCTTGCGCAGAGGACCGCGTATATGGATGTGATTGATAAAAATTGTCTCCTGCAGTTCTGCGAGGAGTGAATTAGAGTTGGTATTAATGTGTGAATATGGTCCCTTACCGTCATCCGGAGCGTCTGGTATTGACGCCGAGCGGACTCGTATGCAGATACATAATGGTGAAGATTACATCGTGGTGAATTACTTGCCTCCGTGGAGGCCACACTTTTCGTAGCCCACACTCTTGGACCATTCACCCAAAACCTTCATATCTGAACGTTGAACCTCGGACAAGGAAGGAGAGTTTAGCTTCGACCCTAAGTTCGTGGACATTGACTGCGATTAGTCTTTACGGTCCTAGTAACCAAGATGAGCTCGTCTGGTGAAATGTTTCCTTGGGGAATCTGAATGAGCAAATAAAATAAAATCAGTGTTAATGGAGCAAGTGACCTGGCATAAAAAGTTCGTTCTGTTCATTCGATACGAGATTCGAAATATTCCTTGGGTTCTCCTTCCTGCCTGAGGCTTTCCCTTCTGACGATATCTCCAGGGATCAGGATAACGTCATCTGTGCCGACTGTGTTGAAAGGATTCGAGCTTCACCTTCAGCAGCAGGTTTGGAGCTCGAGGATCTAGAAGAATGTACAGGTCAGCAATTAAAAAAAAGGCTCCAGCTGGTGAGTGCTTACACCTCAAACTTGCGAGCAGATTTCGCGGGAACCTGTAGATACAATAGATCTTCCTAGGGTATATAGTTACGTGTAGAGCTTGCCACGAGTCAGTGAAATCCGGTTCGGCTTTAGCGAGTTCTACGGGAGGAGGACTCGGAGAATCTTCCATGGATGAGTGATGTTGTATGAGGAAAAGATTCTTCGCTCCGTTTTACAAAGGCAATATCGCGAAGTTGTACGCTACAGAGCGACTCGAAGAGGGGAAGGATCCATATCGCTAACACTTGAGCGCTTTTATTCGTTGCTGGGGGCCAGTAAACGCTGAAGTGCTGACTACCAGTGCACAAGGCAATCTTCGACTAGTTTCCAGTCTCACTCACGTCAATGCTTGCAGTCCTAGTTTTGCTGCGTCTCCATGTACCTTCATGAACAAGGTATTATTCTGTAGAGTCGTCCGCGAGTTTTTTCTTTGGGGAGCCTGAGGATCGAAAGTTTGGCAGGGTTCCTAACTTGTCAGGATCGGAACTTCAAGTCGTTTCCCCTACTACTCTTGAACCACCTGCCAGCCTTAATCACTCCCAGTCTCATCAATCGTTGTCTCCATGTTTAGCGCACTGAAGAAGATGTTGGGTATCCAGACAACCAACCTCTCCAAGAAAACCACCGAGGCCTCTTTATTCTCAGGATCTGGTGAGCGCTGCAGTTCCTTGACGACATTTGCACCAACACGTTGTATCACAGCATATTTCAGCAATCGTGTCCCAAAGACTTTGATAGAGAAATGGGGTAGGTGTCAAGCGGCAGCGGACGTACAAGCCTGACCAGGGCTTATTGACATCTAAAAAGCAGCGCATGGAGGAGAGATTTCTTCAGGAACGACCTTGGACGTGCGAGCTCGGTATTTCTTTGCGACAGACCCTTCAGACCCATGGGTGATGAAACTATTTGCCAAGTCTGTTATGGTACGCATATACGGTGTCGGACGCAGGATATGGTTGACTGTATGCGCTGAAAACAACGCTGGTTTACTGTGTTATAGGTGATCCATGCAGGGTGGATCGTACATTGCGTCGACGAAACCTTTCAAGTACCCATTGCAGAGTATATTCTCGACGGTAGGCCATTTTATGCAGTCATCCCATGTTGTACAGGTGTTCTTTCCTCTACCTCTCTTCTTCCCCTGAACGATCAGGTCTAGATACATACCTAACTTTGAAACACCCCACTTAACAGATAGGTTCGTCCCCGGACCCCCTTACAAGTTGACTAACATTGTACCGTCAATGTACGTCCCGTTGTCCAAGTCGGGTGGATCCACCGACACCGAGTTTGGCGAATATGGGCCAACACCCGTCCGAACCCCTGACACCCCAAGTACCCCGACAAGCATGCGACGAAAACGCAAGCGAGAACAAGCTTATTATGACTCCCCGAGCGCTTCCTTCGTATCCTCTGGATTCGATAAAGATGGTATGCCACGGCGGCCGAGGAAGCAACGCAAGCTCCGGTTCAATCCGTCGTTCAGTCCGACAGAGGGTGGAAGATCTGGCAAGGAAACGAGGAAAGGATCTGGTCTCGATTGGCTCCGGGATCCTCACGATACCTCGGGGGACGATGACGAATTTAGTGGGGAATATAGTCAGCATACGGTGGCCGGCACACTGCGTGGTCCGAATCATATGACCACGGTGCGGTCGCCGGACACACCTGACAAGGGAGCGCCTGGAACATACGGACGCCTTTCTGCAGATGAACATCTCTCGACACCCACCCGCGTATCTTTACCAGTCATCCCCATTGATCTGCAGAGGAAAACACCACCGATTCGCACGATCGACTTTACCAATCTCCCACCGCCCACCAGACGTTGGCGTTTCCCGCAAGCCGACGCCACGAATTCTAAAGATACGGGTATGGTACTGTCGGTTGTGAAACCCACC
The DNA here is from genome assembly GCA_038089735.1 of Exsudoporus frostii. Lineage (NCBI taxonomy): Eukaryota > Fungi > Basidiomycota > Agaricomycetes > Boletales > Boletaceae > Exsudoporus > Exsudoporus frostii. Next base: position 36,031 of record JBBPLK010000124.1, read on the forward strand.
GACTACAAGGTCAAGACGCCCAAGAAGATCAGCTTCGCGAATCGTGCTCAGGTCTGTGTGTACATGGTCTCACCCCGACGAACAGATGCTCAGGATGGTGCCGACGCTGGCCCCGCACGACAATGCTTGCGCGAGGGGTTCGAGGATGGACTGAAAGTGAATACCAAGACTCCGATATCGAGCGACGAAGTCGAGGGTTCCGACGATTCAACGACGGAAGCGATCAAAGGCTTGGCTCCTCAAACCACCACCCCGAGGGTTGACGGCGATTCTGCTCGGCTCCTTGGTGGGGATCAGTTCGAGAATGACACACTCACGTTGACAATGGAAGACGTGCAGGCGATGCGACGCGGTCTCCTCGAGTCAGCAGCGAAGAATGACATTGACGATGGTCAGCTTGCGACCTCATTCGAGCTGGGGAAAACCTTTCGAGGAATGACGTTTCACCATGTGTGGTGATGACGTTTCAGGGTGTTGGGTTGGTTCAGGCGGCAAGTTGAAACCCTGTGTTTGAATGCGATCGCTGTTTCTTGTCAATTACATGATTCTCAGATGAACTGGGTTTACTGAACAGAGCATGAGTGCTTTGCGATCTTGGGCTGGATTAGAAGAACAGCGAAGTTGCACGACATTAATTTACAATGTTGATGGTGGGTTAAGGAGAAGGAGAGTAGTTGTGCATGTGCCAGTTATAGTGACGCCAGTAACAGAACGGAAAAATTCTAAACCACCACGAATAGCAGAGAAGAGTCAGAGTCCCTCAAGTCTAGTGATCTGGCATCCGCATAGCAAGGCAAGTTGCAACGAAAAGGTCAGTCATGGACTGGGCAGGCTATCCTCTCAGTAAGCTCATCAAACGAATAAGTTAACTTGCACAGGTTTCTCACACCTGATGTATGCGGAGTTCTCCGTCCTTGGATATCGCAAAGAACGTGATACGGTAAGTGGCTACAACCTGATCCTGGGAGTTCAAGCACTGTCAGTGCAATGCAGAAGCCAAGATACTCGATCTCAGTCATCTTCTCCAATACGACCCATCCACGTACATACCTCTATCTTGTTCCCCCATAACTGTGAACTAGGCTGCCAGCGGTACTCGTCGTTGTCGAGGCCCTTGAACGAGTAAGTTCCAACAGAGGGACCGCTCCCGCGATGAACCTGGACAGTATGTCGTTCCGGGCCGATGGTGATGTTAATGGGATTTGACTCTGTTGCTGGCATTAACGGCGGTCCGAGGTACGGAGACTTGACGTGGCAGACCAGAAGGCCGTGCTGACCGCCGACATGGAGTGCAAACTGCCAGCTGGCCACAAGCCGAGTCCCTCTTAAATAATATCTGTCATGTCTCGGTTAATATGTACACGTCCATCGAAGGATTGACTGCAAAAAACAAAAATCCAGGGTAGTGGCATAACAATCATCCACCGACCATCACGGTTCACGACTAATATCCAAAATGCAAAAAGCCTCTCTCACCTGGGTGTCTGTCTGTCGTCTGCCCTGACGATCTTGTCGTCACCCCAGATACCGACTCGATAGATATGTAAACACAACGGACGTGTTGAGGCCGTCGGGGACCGCTTTGTTCGAAGGGTCATGATGCTCATCGTTCGATAGACAACTTGAAAGCGTGCGTTAGGGTGCCCTTTCCTGCGGAGAAGACAGATTCGGAACACGATGTGCACCGGTACCCGGGCACGGGCACTGTGTGGATAGGTTTCACATCGACGGTCTTATGAGAAGTTGGGGTGGCGATCCTGTGTGCCACTGCGGGTTGGCTGGCAGCTGATTCGCTGAAACTGTGCAAGATGTCTGCCACTGTGTAAGCTACAAGTACCGAGGAAGGAACCCCTCATATAGCCTAGTCTCGTGTTTAAGCATTCCTATTTCCAGGTACTTGCCATCAAGTACTCATGACTTGTGTTGCAAAGCCGACACGAATTGCGAAACTCGAGATTAACTACAACACACCTTGATTCGACTTGTAGTACTATTATGTACCGCACATGAGATTCCTCTCTCCGTATACAGTTTGAAAAGAAAGGGTTTTGTAGAAGTGGATTACCTTGTTTACAAGGTCACTGGGGCGGGAGTTGTGGCTGTGAGTGCCACCGAGGGGACAAAATTCTTCCCCGTGGACATTTCTTACCATGATAAAGCAAAGCAGAGCCGATCTCTCACACAATGAATGTAAACAAGGTTTCTGCCGAAGTTCTGCCATACGTCCAGCATAGAGCCAGCAGCTCGGAAGGATGCGAGAGATCTTACCCTTTTGAACATCATTCCTGCATGTTTCCAAGAGATCTAAAGCAGAATGACAGCGAGAATAAAAGATGTGGAACGTGGCTACATTGAAGATTCCGACCACATGTCACAATTCAGGCTCCGCCTCGGCATTGAAGTCAAGGGCATTACAGTTGTTTCATCATGGAACTTCGTATAGCCAGCCGACTTCACGCACTGAGACAACATATTCTTCTTGTTCTCAGATCTAACATACACTGCAACAACAACCGTTTCACTGATTGAAGACAATAGATGTTAATCGTGTGTGCATGTTACATACCGTTCAGCAGTGATATTTTCGGGACTCAATTGACAGTATGCCTGTGAGATCTATTGTTTCTGGCCGGACATTGTCACTGGGCCTATCTCTGAGTGAATCACTGCTAAATAAACATAAGATAGTTGTCACATGGGTGGACGCAGCTCGGGTTTACAGTTGACAAAGTTGTGCATTTATTCGTATCAGACTAAATTCAGAAAGGTACGCTATTGAAATGCTATTCTTAATCATGATTATTTTGCAATACTGGTAAGGGAGGAAGATGATGTGATGGCGGGCTACTCGGGATCTAGATTCAATCCATGTTGTATGTGGGTAGTGGGAAGATATCCAGTCTAGAACAGCTCCACAAGACAAAGCTTCCAAACCGCTCGCTGACATTGTCCCGAGGATGCCGGACTATGGTGCTGCGGATACCCATAGGGATCCTTTGTTTAGCGACGCTATCCTAATTGAGACGGGACAGCAAATAGAACAGTATTGGCCGGGTTTTGCAGATCTACCAATATTGTTTTAGTGCCAAATTGGGTCGGTGCAGACCTGTCAGACGGTGGTTCGGAGGATCGGGTGACTGTGCTCCGTTTCATGGTTTGAGACGGTCGCACTGGGTGATGGGACACCTGTCGAAATCAATATTCAGAAGTCAAGTGGGCCCATCCGTACAAGGAACCACTAAGCGCTCACAAACTTTGGATCTATCTTTCATCGAATTCCATCCTAATGGTTCGGTGTCCGTATTGCAAGGCTCGTAGCAACAAGGAGGTCGGTCATGAATCGGCCCGACTATCATTCTGATGGGTGAATGGACAGCATGATGAGAAAAAATGCAAGCGGTTCCATACCGGATAAATATGCAGCTCGCCATCTTTAGATATGGCGATTGCGGTAGCACGATAAGTAGCCATGATTTCCCCTTCTGTGTCCAAACACTGGAAGAACGGGCCAATCCGTGTTGGTTTGCGCAGGTTCCATTTCGGAGCATCGTGCGCACCTGCATTTCGTTCCGCCACAGATGCATGCGGGTCCGCCAGTGATACTCTCTATTGTCAGGTCCCCGAAACCACTGTGTGCCTTCAGGAGTGCCGCGTCGTCTCTCTATATGAATCGGCCGTCGTTCGGAGGTGATATTGACCAATATTGGCCCTGGGAATAGGTCAGAGGTCATTGGTGGCCCTGTATAAGCCGACGAAACTCTGCAGATGAGAGCTCCATTGGGTCCGTCAGCATGCAGGGTGAACTGCCATTGCGTGTCGCCCCGGCTCCCTTTGAGGTAATACCTACAACAGCGGTCGTTGCATGACTGTCCCACAACCAACGGAGATGGGATCCCACATAGACGAACACTCACATATCTGTAGTTCTGTCTGGCGCTTTGATGATTTTATCATCACCAAGGAGGCCGCCGACTCTGTAGACATGAAATGTCAAAAGCTGTTCTTCAGAGTGCATGGCACGGAGATCTAGAGAAAAGGTGTTCTCCATGCGTAGACAAACACCTTTATAACGCCGGAGGAGTACCGGTTATAATTGAGGGCGCTTACATATAATTTATCCCCGAACCGAGATGCAACCATGTCCTTTTTACAGCCAAATTGGAAAACGGTTGCAAGTAGTCGATCTGAATCTTTCGATAGTCTAGACATGTTGATCTCCGACTCAAAGATACCCCATTTGACAAGTGCGGCATGGACTCCGAGTGGACCAGCAACGGGAGCACGACAGCCGATGGGTTTACCGAATGCCTTTGAATTCAATGTCCGAATATCTCTAATTTTTTGGGCGCAACAATGTTTTTGCAATTAGTTCAATGGGCAGAGAAGTTTCTCGGCCGGGCTCAGGGGTTTGCGGGATACGAGGAAGGTGTGGTTTTAGATGATGGGAATAGACCACGAAGCACCGATCTCCGGAGGTATGCTTCCATGCGGAGCCTGAAAACCGTGCCGACTTCATACTTCTGGCGTGTCCGCTCTCAGTAAGTAAGCACTAGCCTGCGGCGTTCCTGTGTCGTACCGCGAGCTCGTCGATACTACGGCCGTGTCTTGCCAGCGCAGACTTGGTTAGTGTCGATCCCACCGTTAACTTTAAAAAAATAGGAGTGATTACATAATACACATCCATGCTGCTCGTGGCGAGCCGGAATATTTTTATTCTCACGGTGCAAGTGCGCTTGGTGGACGAGGACAAGTTCTTCACATTTTCCATCTTTTACTTTGTTCATGGCGTCCAGGATTGCCCTTAACTCCCTCAAGGCATCGGGTGAGTGCTTGGTCGCATTACCTCTCTACCCAGCACCATAACTGGTTCATTTCAATAGCCCGACCACGCGCGGTGCCAACTGTGGCTCGGGCCATCTCTGCGTATGTCTGTCTGCTTCACTCCATGAACGAAACGGAGTAACGCCATCCATGCAGTCGCTCGATGAGCTCCAACCCTCCTCCACCAGCAGAGCGCGCCTCCGAGATTATTAATAACCTTCCCTCATCTCCTGGTCTCATCACCAAGACTGGTGCAGCTCTCCTTGGAACGGGTCTCCTGGCAACCGCTATCTCCCAAGAATTGTACGTTGTGAACGAGGAAACAGTCGTGGCAGTCGGCACTTTCATCCTCTTCGCATACATTTATCAGGTATGTGGGTTGGCACTACGCCAGGATGGTTGCCAAATATATTCGATTGTAGGCAATCCAAGAACCATACAAATCTTGGGCAAACGGCCACATTGACCGCATCAAGGGCGTCCTCAATGACGCACGCGCCGGGCACACACAAGCAGTCAAGGACCGTATCAACTCAGTCGAGCAGATGAAAGACGTCGTTTCACTTACCGAGGGTCTCTTTGCTCTTTCGAAGGTCAGTTGGTACCTTATTGCAATAGATTCAGTCCAGTCTGAATAGGTTTTTCCCGTGTTGCAGGAGACTGCCAAGCTGGAAAACGAGGCTTTCGTGCAGCGTCAAAAGGCCGCATTGGCGGGCGAGCTCAAATCTGTCCTTGACAGTTGGGTCCGCTACGAGCAGCAGCAGAAGGAAAGCGAACAGGCTGAACTCGCCAAGAGCGTTATCTCAAAAGTCCTGACTGGTCTCAAGGACGAGAGGGCGCAGAAAGAGATCCTTACGAATGCCATCGCAGAGGTCGAGCGTAAGTGTTGCATCATGACTATTCGTTTTCTTATCTCATGGACCCTTCTGTGACTAGGCCTGGTCAAAGCAAAGGCAATCTGAATAGACACTTGCGAATAGCTAGATTATGGTAGAGGGATTGCTTGTAACAGGATTTTCTATCATATCGCTTGCCGGTTATTCCGTGTAGTAGATCTATAAGACCAAACAGGGCCAAATCAAGGTGGCCGTGACGACGCGTTGGCGCGCCTGTTCGGGGCAAAGCTCAGCACGCGTTCGGGATATAAAGCATTCATTCTTCCCGCCGACATCGTCTCCAGCTGAATCGCGCAGCTGAATCGTCAGCAAGATGGACTCGGACCTCATCAAGCTTGTCAATCGTCTTCAAGACACTTTCCATAATCTCGGTGCGTACCGGCAGTCATATTCGTACTCTTGGGCAGCGGGTGATTTTATGTGGCCCAGGTGGCGAGCTGGACATGCCCCAGCTAGTAGTTGTGAGTTATCTTTCATACTCTGGAAAAGCTGCCCCTGATCTTCATTCAGGTGGGCAGCCAGTCAGCGGGTAAATCGAGTGTGCTGGAGAAGTGTGTCTCCACTTTTGTCTTCACTGTCAGCCATTGACGGTGCATTCACGCGTAGCATCGTTGGACGAGATTTCCTTCCCCGTGGTCAAGGCATCGTCACACGCAGACCTCTTGTTCTCCAACTCATTCACACTCCCGTTCCGGATCCCTCCTCAAGTCCATCCACTTATACGGAATGGGCACAGTTCCTTCACATCGACAAGCGTTTCACAGATTTCAACGAAATTCGTCGGGAAATAGAGCAAGAGACGTACCGTGTCGCAGGGCAGAACAAAGGGATTAGCCGACTACCCATATCACTCCGGATATATAGTCCAAGTGTCCTGGATTTGACCTTGGTAGACTTGCCGGGGCTGACAAAGGTATGAATATGTTGTAGTACATCCCCGCATCCGAGTTGATGCGTGCCCAAGATACCGGTGGGTGACCAACCAAGTGATATTGAACGCCAGATTAGAAACCTAGTCACTGAGTATATCTCGAAACCGAACAGGTGGGTAGAGGGCTCCCGATTTCCACTTGTGGCTGACATGTTTCAAAGCGTTGTTCTTGCTGTCTCTCCCGCCAACGTTGACCTTGCCAACTCGGATTCACTGAAGCTTGCACGAAGTGTTGACCCCCAAGGTCGTCGGACGATAGGTGTTTTAACGAAGCTTGACATCATGGATGCCGGAACGAACGCACTCGATGTCTTGACCGGACGTGTATATCCCCTCAAACTAGGCTTCATCGGCGTTGTCAATAGAAGCCAGCAGGACATCATCTCTGAGAAGAGCATGCCGGATGCTCTCGACTCGGAATCTGAGTTCTTCAAAAACCATGCCGCATATCGAAATATTGCACACAAAAACGGGACAAAGTATCTTGCTCGGACGTTGAATCAGGTGTGTGAGGACGATGTTGCTATGGATTTTTAACTACAGTCTGCGTAGGTTTTGATAAACCATATAAGGGAGAAACTTCCAGATATGAAGGCGCGTTTGAACACGCTGATGGGTCAAGCGCAACAAGAACTCAATTCGTTTGGTGATGCTGCAATCTTCGGTGACAAGAACCAGGTGCGTTGAACCTTATACACGGTTTATTTAATTACCTATCGTCTGTTAGCAAGGAGCGCTAATCTTGCGTCTCATGAACCAATTTGCCCATGACTTTATTGCATCCATTGAGGGTACTAAAGTTGATATGTCCACTAAGGAGTTATCAGGTGGCGCACGGATATATTATATCTTCAATGATGTCTTCGGCCATGCACTTGCTTCGATAGATTCCACAACAGGATTGGATAATCAAGACATCCGTACAGCAATCCGGAATTCTACAGGCCCACGGCCCAGCCTATTTGTTCCCGAGGCGGCGTTTGATCTATTGGTGAAGCCTCAGATTAAACTACTAGAAGCACCCAGCCTCCGCTGTGTCGAACTTGTCTATGAGGAACTTGTTAAACTCTGCCACAATTGTACAAGTCCGGTATGGCGAATTAATCCTCTTTCTCCCAGCGCTCTGTTCTATATCTCTGATGTTCGCTCTCAGGAATTAGAAAGATTCCCTCGCCTTCATGCGCAACTGGTTGAATGTGTATCGGAACTTTTGCGCGAGCGCCTCGGTCCCACATCGGACTACGCACAAAGCCTCATCGAGATCCAAGCCGCATACATCAATACAAATCATCCCGCGTTCATCTCGGGGTCTGCAGTGGCCGCACAGACGGCGACATCTCAAACTCCCAAGCAATCTATCCCCTCACGTGTACGTTCTAGCCACCCTTTGTCTGATGAATATTTCGGCTGATGCCAAGTGTGATTCTTGTGATTCATTTGCAATACCCGGGTTCTGTATTACGCTAGCCCGTAAGTACTGAACCGATGAATGGCACTCAGACGGCTGAAGATGGGGATGAATCCTCTACCGAGGAATCGGCCAGTGTGAACGGCATTCCTTCCCGGGACGCGCGCTCTGTGTCTTCGACGCTCCACGATCGAGCCCGGACCACGGGATCCTCTCCTGCTGTGGGCACTTCTGCCAAGTCCTCATCAAAGCTCCATCATGGTCCCCGGCACTCATCCGTGCACCCATCGACGCTATCCCACACTCAGCCAAGCGTACCCGGCTCATCCCCTCACACCGCAAGGGAGACTTTCTTGAATTACTTCTTTGGCCAGAATGGTCCCGGTCCTGTCGGTGGATCGAACCTTGAGCGGGCACATGCAGGCTTGCCTCCTGTGTCAACGGGTCGAGATGTGTCCATGACAGATACGCCTGGTCCCACAGGGTTGATGGCCGGTAAGCGTTCGCTGGACGGTAGTAATACGGCCTATGATATGAGGAGCCTGGGTAAACACATCGAGGCTGTGAGTGTCGAGCACATGGTTCTTCCTCTACATGGCTGATCGAACGGGCTTTTCTTAGGTCTCGTCGTCCGACAGTGGTCTACAAATGACACAACGGGAAGAGATGGAAACGTCACTCATTCGGTCCTTGATCGCCTCGTACTTTGCGATTGTTCGGCAGAGCATACAAGACCTCATTCCGAAAGCGATCATGCACTTTTTGGTCAATTACTCGACGAAGGAAGTGCAGAATCGGTTGGTGGCGACGTTGTACAAGCCAGAGTTGTTTGCGGAGCTGTTGAACGAGGACGAGGCGCTCGTCGCAGAGCGGACGAGAGTGAAGGCACTTTTGGATGCGTACAAGGAGGCTTTCAAGACGCTCTCTGACGTCAACTTGAAACCGCTATAAACGTGTCTCATTTCGACCAAGTATTGTTTTGGATATAATAATTATTGGGTGTTTCACGTCTGACGGGTTCGAAATGATACGGTGACGTGGTGTCGGCACGTTGCAAATAGCGGGTGCTGCGCAAAGGAAACATGGATATATCTAGGATACCCGACTTGAACGCTAATATGGCCCCCCCATGAAGGTCATGCGATAATATGATGCGGGTACGTGACTGCCAAAATATAGGGCTACTTTATTGGACTTGGTAAGTACTGACACGGGGCCACAAGCTGGGAAGCACTCGCAAAATGGCACATAAAACCCAAGATCGGCAAGGTGCATATCAAGGGTCTCCGAGAGCAGGTCCGACCCCTCCTTTCAACACACCCAACTCAACAAAAAAAGTTCAGAACGAACGAGACAGCGGGCCCTCTTTCTCTCTGACGCGCGTCCGCGGCTTCTTCACGTTTCCAAAGACGACGCCTGTTGACCCTTGACGGCAATCCACTTGTCCTTTGCGAGGTCCTTGGTATCGGAGGTGGTGGCGGCGTCGGCAGGTCTGTCTGGTTCCTCCTCCGACATCATACTTTCCTCCGTATCCGCTTCGATGCCCCCGTTGCTCATGTCCGACTCCGAGGAAGACGCGGATTCGCTGTGGATGATGGGAATGACGGCGTCGGCGGGTGTGCTCGTGCTCGTGGTGGCGCTCGGCAAGGTCCCCTCCAGTTTCATGGCAGTCTCAGCACGATGGGCCTTCTTAGATTTAGAACGATCCCGTTTCTCAAGCTTCTGCGGGTGTATGAGGGAAGTTGGCATGGGACCACGAAAGAATAGGAAGAGAAAAAAGTGATGCTGACCTCTTTCGTGTCCTTCTCTTCTTGCTGGATTCGGAAAGTAGATCAGCACAAGTGGACATAGTGACGGAAAGACGTTGGAGAATTTACCTCCTTGGCGGCTTTCTCTTCCTTCTACGGGGCATTGTCAGAAACAAAAACAAAATGGAAATGGGGGTGAAACTGCACCTCTTTACGTTCCTTCTCCTCCGCCAGCTGCAAGCCCTCAGTCAGTCGGTGTGGTTTGTGGAGTTCCAAAACGTCACTGCATACCTCCTTTTCCTTGGCTTCGCGCTGCTGAAACGTCAACGATCTTTAATTGAGACATGCCATGTGTAGACGCACCTCCGCCTTTTCCTTCTTGAGCTTTTCGCGTGTCTCACGTTCATGAATGATCCTGGGAGGCGTGGCATGTCAGCAATCTTTCGGGGACTTTCGGACATCCACAGACCAATCGCTAACTTCATCCACACACTCCCTTGGACGGACTTTATTCTTCAGGAGGTAACCTTGCAACGCCGCCACCTATGATGATTGCTGTGTCAGGGGACCGAACTTACATTCCAAATGAAGACTCACACTAAGTTCGCCCTCGGTGATGGCGTCAGCAAACCGCTTCGCAAGCTCCGCAATCTCAGCCTCTTCGAGAACCGGAATAGCATGCCCAGGGGCCTTACGTTTGGGAAGAGGGAGGTTCTTTTGCGATACGTCCATCTTTTCTGGTGACGTGGCCCCTGTCGATGACGAGGCAGCGGGCTTGGAGGGGAAGAAGCATTTGAAGATGCCCTCTGCTTGCCACTTTGTTGCATGGGTAAAGTTCACCCACACGTCCATGCGACCTGGCCGGCTCAGTGCTGGATCGAGACGCTCAATATGGTTCGTCGTGGCAAAGAGCAGGCTTGAGATCAAGGGGTGCGAATATTAGCAAAAACCGCGCAGCCCAGTGGCGGAATACTCACCGGCCCTCTGCCGCAGCGACTCCGTCGAGGCTGTTCAAAAGGCCACTCAAACTAAGCGTAGAGCCATCATTCGTATCATTGCTGCTGGGCGTTGACGTAGACGTCGTGGGTATGCCAGTGGAAGATGAGTCACGAGAGACGGAGCGCGTGAATGCGGCGTCCAAATCTTCAAGAAGTAAGATACATCTAGAGATGAACAGCTTAGCAAGGCCTGCCGTGGGGAAATACACATCAACCGACCTAGTCGGTACATGTCCCATTAATGTCGTCAACGTATTATCACTCATCCTGTAGAAATTTGTCAGCACAAAGCCAGCAACGACGCCCACAAATAGCTTTACCCCTTTGATGACAAGCTGACGACATAAATGTCCAAACTCAATTCACCCGCCAACGAATGGATGAGGGAGGTCTTCCCACTGTGTAAATTGATGAATCAATGCTCAGTGTATGGTATGGTGCGAGGCTTCCATACCTTCCCGGAACACCGTACAGGAGATATCCTCGGCGGAATGGAATGCCTAGACATGCAGTCTATGAGCGGGAATTATCACATCATTACATTTTACCAACCTCTTTCGGCATACCTGGGAGATGGAAGCATTATTTAGTGGCATGGGAAAATTACACACGTCACTCACCAATCTTCAGAGCACAGGAAGTCTTTGCAATCGGCCAGGAGCATATCTTTGACTCCAGGCTGCAACACAATGGAACTCATTGGCCGCTTTTGGCGGGCTCCATTCCACCTCCAACAGCCATAGGTCCTACGGGGCGCGTGGCTGTTAAGCGCCAGCGTCATCTTACGGAATTGCCAACTCACGTATCAGCCATGAAAATATGAACGCGGTGCTCAGCATCTTTCTCATATTCACGCTTAGCTTCTAAAACTAATTTCTTGAGAATATCATTGTTGCGCGCGACGACGCTAGAACCAATGTAAGCTATAGCGAACAAATGGATGACGGCATGTTTTACCTGATCTTGAGAGAAGCGCCGTGACCATAGTCCGGGTAGCGTTTTGTGCGCGTTATCTATTAGAGCGGGCGATAGGATGAATTCCCCGAGGACATCGCAGAGCATGACAATAATTAAACACATACTCTCAGCCAATGACCACGATAGTAAATTGTGTGAGTTGTGTCTGCCAACAAATATGAGATTGGCCACGGAGCATGGGAAGCTATATCTGGTAAAGCCCACCTAAACTTGGCATGAACGCCACTTTGCGTTTTCGACGGCCGTGTACGAGATCATCTTCGTCCTCTTCTTCCTCTTCATCATCTTCCAAGTCGCCGGTGGTCGACTGCGTGAGACCATTGCGACTAACCGTACGGGTCGTTATTTCAAATTCGCGACTACGCCCCCACGCAGGTTGCTAGATTGCACATGAGCGGCGCAGAAGCTGCGATAGTGTGGACTCACTTGCCTTGGACAACCAATGCATCAACCTGTACCCCGTTAGCCTAAAACACGCTGAACCGAACACGCTGCTCACCAGTCATACGGGTAGTCCTCCTGGCTGAAGTGCGCGGTCAAGAAGAATGCTGTGGCACAGGGCTCAGTATCCGGGTTCGACCACAAAGGGAACCGGGAACATACAGTCGATGAAACCATTCCAGGCGGAGATGGAGGCTCGTCTCGCCGTTTCGACAGTGCCTCCGATGACGACGAGTTTCTATGGAGAGGGTCAGTGTGAAACGCAGCGAAAGAAGTGCTGTGTGGCTACCAAAGTATCCTGAATGGCATTGGTGTTCATGCCCAGTGGGGAAAGCATATTTTTGAAGGTGTCCATGTCGGTGCGGGAGCTAGCGAAGAGGGAGGAAGCGGGGAGTCAGGTGTCTCGCCACGCTCGGTATTTAAGTGATTTATGAGCGCCTCATGCACAAATATAATATGTGCAGGGTAGTGAACAGGACGGTATCAATTACTCTCGGTAAGGCTTCCCGGATAGAAAAAAGACAGCAATCGAGAATACTGGGTGATGTTCTGACGTGCGACTGAGTGGGACAGTGCGTGACTATACTCGGCTTGCATGCAACACGTCGGAGGTAAACTCAGATAAGGTGAATCTGCAAGACCCCCATTGTTCGCAGACATGTGCAGACCGGTTCCCAGCGACATATCTGCGTTGCGGTTTACGTCTACGGTGGACTAAACGAGTATACAACTATGGGAGTTTGGGAGGGTCGCGATGCTCCCCGCCGTGTGGTTGTGGCGGAACAATCACAGATGCGGGCAGCTCCGACCCGTTACGGCAATGTGGTTGCGCACGTACCCAGGTACTAAGATCCCCCTGCCACTGACTTAGCGAATCTCAGCTGGCGATCGGCCTATTCGCTTTCGCTGGCTGCTGCTGTAATACATAATGGACCAGGGCCCATTTAACACCACGGAAACGAGATGTGAACGATGCGAGGCCACAACAATGAGACAACGCTGTGAGCGGGAGCCTCAGGCAGCCCTGGACCACCACGGTCGATGACCACAAATAGAAGCGGGTTGCGTGACACCGGTCCGCCAAGCCACCCTCGTAATGAACTGAGTTGATCGCATGGGTAAACAGTTCAGGTCTTGACGCTGTCATTCCAACGCGAATGGAGAGGTACCCCAGATTGTCGTGGCTGTCGGGAGGCCCATAAGAGAGCGAAATGTTCGGATCTACGAACGAGATCCCTGGGGTACATAACGCTCTCAGCAGGATCGCAGACCCAGATCTCGGAATGCGCAGCGGTGCACACCGCCGCGTCTCTCATCTGAGCCAACTCCGCTGCAGCGCGGCGGTCCCCATCCGGCAATAAAGAATGAACCCGTCCGTGCCTTGTCATTCTCACACTGACCGTTCACCCCCCTATGCTGTCGGCAGCGAAACTGACTCCTTGTGATGGTCAAGATCCGTCATTCCAACGTTCACGGCCCCGAGAGCTGTAGAATTCTGGCCAATTTTCCCTGCTAGAGGGAGTCGAGAGGATTCAATATCCATCCTGCGTAGGTAGCGGTCTTGGCTGCCACAAGTCATTTGGTGGCTTGATGGACCATATGCTACTCATTTTGCGGGCCGATGTTTTCCCTCTTTCAATGCTTGACTCTGCACCAAGCGTCGCAAGACACAGTCTCACGGTGCTGTTGTGCCTATGAACTCTGGATATTAATTGATGCGCCACCGCAGCCTCCTCTCGCTCATGAGTGGGGGTGTAGGATCCCGTCACCGTAGGGTCACGAGCCGAAACCATAGACGAACTTGGTGATAGATCTGGCATCCGCAGACGTCACACAGAATGCTCGCACAAATGATCTAGGATACCAAGAATAACAATGACTTCAACAAGACCAGTTCTATTTTCAGTGCCGATTCCAAGTATGCATTTGTCGAGAAGCAAAGAAGAACCAGATCGCAGACCCGGTCGCATCTTCGAGTAATCCCTGCTCAGGACAATAGGACATCTGCAGATTATCCTTTTATGGACGACAGGTTT
>JBBPLK010000125.1:7758-32668 GCA_038089735.1 Exsudoporus frostii
TTATTTCCTTTTTTCTTTTCTTTTTCTTAATAAGAACCCCCCTCCCCCCCCCCCCCCCCCCCCCGACGAAGGAGAAGATAAAAGTAGAATGCTGCGGAAATGATCGACGACATGGCAGAGAACCCGCACCTGTTGCATGTTATATGTTGTTTCCCAGGTATCAACTAGTATGGGAGGCGGGACCCGATGCGGTGGTGAGATTACAGACGATATCCCTGTGGGGGATATGAAGCAGGGTCCCACCGCATAATGGTTTTGGGAGGTTTCACGTGGTAGCGGTGGACCTGTTTACCGTCTCGTGTGCTTCCCTCACCCAGGCACGGATGCTGGCTCCGAAAACGAGCGGAGGAGTTACAGAGAGCCACGGACGTCCTTGTTTTGCGTCCCTATCAGATCCGTCGGAAGACCCAACCCATCGGAGGACAGGAGAGCGCAACACGATAAGCAACCTTATGGTTCCATAAGTTCCCTAAGACGATCTATCTGGCCCTGTATACTGTACAACTGCGAAACCAACACTACATGTCGGTTTTCCAGCCGAGAGACGGCTTCATCATCCCAATCCCCTCCCACATCCTGATAGCCCTGTGCTCGAAATGCTCCAGACAGCGAAAACGATGGGTTTAGAAACGGGGCAGAGTGAGAAACGGTGGCTGTCGGCGTGGTGCTTCTACGACTTAGCATTGACATTGCTGATCCCGGGCGCGGGCTTGGGCTTGGACTCGGAGGCCCCTCCGATCCCGACTCTGTCGCCTCGGACTCCCATGCAACAAGGACAGGTGGGAAGACACTAGATGTTTGCTCGGTCTCGGTTACATTAGTCGGTGGCCCAAATCTGAGCTCTTTCTTGACAGTGATCGTTCGGCTCTGCTTGATGGAATCAAGGATTCTAGGCTTTCGGCCACTAGCGAGCACTTTTTTTCGCGCACTCATGCCGATACAATCCACAAGCTGCCTCATCGCCTCACGATCGGAAACCGCGCGACGCATTAGTGTGCGACCGGTAGTGCTCGTCCGTGGGATGGTGTGATAGTGAGTCACGTTGTGCCGACGAACGGGAGTCGTGAATACGTTCAGGTGGTCAGACGGCACCTCACTTCCTCCATGCGGCGGACAAGGACTGGATTGGACAGGAAGCAGAGACCGAGAAGTTTTCAGGACCTCTGGCATTCTCTGACATGTGCTTCCATCCGAGAGCGTAAATGCATCTCTTGGCGGTCCCCAAGAAAACCCAATAAAGGAAACCTCAGCTCTGGGAGATCCAGATTCAGGAGTGGCGTGAGGGGTCGAGCGTAGAATGGACCAGCCTGGAGACGTGCTTATGGATGACTGAAACAGTGCAGAAAAATGGAATGGGTGTGAAACACTTTCATCTTGGGGCTCGGGTGGTGCACAACAAGATGCATCGATAGCAGTTGTGTTGGTGAAGTGAGGCACATGAAGCGCCGGTGGGGCGTTATCTAGAAACGCGCTATTACTATGGGGAATTAAACATTAAACGGATATGTATTACACGTTCCGACGCTTGCCCAGTGTGTGAACTTGAAGAACGGATGCTCAGTGATTTCCATCACACTACGACGACCGAGCCTGCGTTCACGGGAGGTCAAAAACCTTTTGAGATGTCAGACAGGTCGCTAAAATATCTACGAGGGGCCTACTGCTGTAACAAATCTCGACAGGATTCCGAAATAGGGATGGATTTGTTGAACCGCAAGCTAGTCTGGTAGTATATGAGATCTTAGCAATAGTAACGAATGGAAAGGAGCGGACCTCGTGGTCCATGATCCTAAGGTATGTTGTTCTAATATCGTTAGCAAAGAACGGCGTCATACCATATACTAGCTCGTAAAGCATGACTCCAAGGCTCCACCAGTCTGCCTCCAGGCCACATGTACTCGCCGGCTGCGCAGAGCCAGGAGAGCCAGGAGACTGACCAGAGAGTTCGAGCGCGAGTAGAGCATCCTCATGTGCTTGCAGGATTTCGGGGGAAATATAGTCACACGTGCCGCAAGGGACAAGTGAATGACACTGTGGAATGTTCTGGCTTCCATCCGGTCCTGGGGGGGACAGGGGTGCCGCAGAACCAAAATCTATCAAACGTAGATGAAAGCTTGAAGTTAGGACAAAGTTATGGGGTTTGATGTCGCTGTATTGTCATGGTTCAAGTAGTACCCAGCTAATTGAAACCAAGGCCTACCGATGTGCAAATCCCTGAGAGTGACACCAATGAATCGCGCATACAGCTTGCGGAGCCCACCATTCCAGATCAGCCTCCAACACTCTGCCGCCGTGAGGACTGGATTCAAGCACGTCCCATAACGTGCCCCCCTCCGCGTAATCCATGACGAGGTTAAGGTGGGTAGAAGTCTGGAATGAACACAAAAGATGAGGTGCCCACACGGTGTTACTGCGCTTGGCAAGTAATAAAACATCACGTTCAATTTGTGGTGAGCATTGCTGTTCAAACTTGAATCGACCGCAGTAAAACTATCCATTGATGTAGATTACCTCACGGAATCTGAGAGCGAATGCTCTTTCGATCGACTTGCGAACATAAACGCGCCCATCAAAAAGACACTTGACCACGTCAATCTGGAGTCCAAACTCAGTGGGGAAGACACGAGTGTAAGTGATGGGACAAACAACACCGAACTGGCCACGATCTAAGGTACCCAGGACGACGAGGTCTTTGTCGGTGAATCGCAACGAATCGATCTTGATGGTTTTTGCTGCATTTGATTGAGAAGTATGATTAGTCGATTTGCCGAGTCGTAGGAAAAGAACTTACAAGTCTTGCCGATTGTATTCTGACCATGCAGAACACGGTCGAGGGCAATGCCCTCGTCGTCATCACCGCGAGCCTGTAGCAGCGAGCTGAGATGATCTTTCCGCTCCGCCCACGATAAAGACATGCATCAGTTCGTTGCAGTGGTGAGTCGTGACGTGTGTAAAACGGTGCAACTCCGGTTTGGCATTGTTTGCGTCAACCCGGCAGTACTAACGAGTCCGAGTCAGTGTAGTATTTACTACTATCTAGCTAGTAAGTTACTAACTTACTTACCAAGTATACGTTCATACCTCTGGTAAGATCCACCTCGAGCCGGGTCGTTCTTGCTAGAAAATCTTCGCAGGTTCTATGAGATCTGCCACCACTAGAATTGTCCCCGTTGATGGGCTATCCTGGCATTGGTATTGAACACTTACTAGACTTCTGCCCTCGGACGATGTGTCGACAAATTGTCTGGCACTAGGGAGGTTAGATTTAAATTCTGACTTTATACAAGGTATACGACTGTGTCCTCACTATGGTAAGGGTTTTCTCAGTGGCTTGCCCCCTGATATCGATGTGTTACTTATAAGGTGTCGTGACAAAGTTACAGTGGAGCTGAGTGAGTGCGTTTGCCATGCCCATAGAATTAGTGACTTACGTGCAGTCCCGCGCGAACGCTTCATCCGGTTACTGCTGTTAGACGTCCATAAAGCAGGTATTCAGCAATCCGCCAGTTTCAGGTTTGCCACCGAATATCCTATAATTACCGCAACAATTCCGCCTTCCGTCGTGAGATCTCCAGCGGGGGTCGAGTCTAGCTGGACTACCTCATACTCCCTTTGGCATGATGTAACGCAATGTTCGCGTATGAAGTGGCGTAATTCCGAGGAGAGTTGATATAGACCGCCATCTTTCAATCCCGGTCCGTCGGGAGACAATCGCTCGTGAATACGTACTTAGATGTCATGGCGCAAGTCTGCCACCCACCTCTTTGATAATTCGCTATGTCGCTGACAGCGGATACTTCATTGACCAGGACGATAAGATATTGCTGTTAGGTACCCTCGATTGGCCCTAATTTTGCTTTGCGAATCAACCTGTATCAATTCAGGACTGACAGTGGGTATTTGGTTGATCAGCTTGATAAAACGTTGACGATGTAGATCCAACCTAATCCAACCCGGGCCCACTGATGGCAGCGAATACTTGATATGTAGAGTACACGTCTTGTCATCGAGTACCCACAAATGACCTTCCAATCCAGCTTATTCCAATTCAAGTGACTAACCGTGACAGCGGATCAGGATGGCTGAACGTTGTTGTTCCAGAATACCCACAAATGACCCCGTTGTGATCCAATTAATTCCAACTAAATCAGACTTGGCGAGAATTTCAACATTGCACCATGATGACCATGCATGAGTGCAGCCGAAGAAGAACTTATGCCAATGACAGGTAGGATCAGACTAACGTGTACTGACCTGAGCATCTTCGCATTCGTCACCGGCTCCCGCATTCAACTAGAATACTTTTTTGGGGCTGTGTTTTGTCTTCGGGCTTGGCTGACCCAAACATAGTACGTGGTTGAACCGAATGCTTCCAGTCCTAATGATATATACTGCAAGGTCAAATTTTCGGGGACGGCAGTCCGTTACTAGATGTCATCGTCAAGACGAACCAATCTAAGCATGTGCTTCATTTCCCCTATCCTGGCGGGGCTAAAACTGTCTGATGGCTTAACCTTTCTCCCTTCCCCCTTGCCTCCAAGCACCGCCGATTCCGTTAGTAATTAATTCATTATCGTCGGTGGGTGTGTTCGGCGTGAACTAATGTCATCCCTATCATTCCTCTGGCTCAACTATGGCCCACACAGGCACCCGCGGAAACATCACGACCTCGAGGCATCATGCATCATCCCTGCCATTGAAACAGGACCAGGAACTCACCATAGCTTGACAGCGTGAGAATAAAATAGTACCTTGGCGACAAGCTGACAGCAGTGATAGGATGGGCGCTTGGGTGAAAGTCACCATGACGAGATTGCGAGCCTTGACATGTGCGAAGGATTCGGCGAAAATGACAACCCCCCACCTTGCAGTTGCTTGGTGACTCGGGGGTCTACATTCGACAAATTGTTCATTCGTTGAGAACTATACGCTGCCAGCCGATGGAGATTATACTAACAACTGTCACTAGGTGCAAGAGACAATTTTATCATCGAAAAAATGTTGAGAAAATGATCATAAAAGGCATAATTATACCAAAATGACCCTAACAAGAAAATTAGAATACAAAATTATACAATGGTAGTCAAAATACAATATTTTTCAGATCGAAGGTTCATTTCCAATACAATGATATTATAATTTTCCTATTAGGGTCATTTTAATATAATTATGCCTTCCATGATCAATTTTCTCAACATTTTTTCAATGATAAAATTGTTTCTTGCACCTAGTGTGTACTTTGATGTCCCTCTTCAACACATGATACTTCGATGGATAAATCCGGCGGCTGTTACTACTAGACAGTAAAAAAGTAAGTCGATCTCTAGAATGTTCGCAGATAGATGCTTTTAGGACTATATGGCTCCCTACTTGGTTGTGCAAATTATGGTGTAGAGGGCGAGCACGATGAAAGGATAATAGGTGGGTATACTCGGAGATTCTGACACAAGCGAAACTAAACTCACGAATCAATAAAAGTATCGTACATGTTTTTAACCATGGAGGACAGGGACGTTTCCCAGATCGACGGAGACGATACGATCGGCGGAATGCTGGAAAGATGAAAGATCCCGATGGCCAACGCCTCGACTCGTCGCCTTGATTCGGAGCAGTGACTGCCATGTTTGAAGGAAATGAATTCCCCCAATCCAGGCGGATGTCATACGTCCCGCTCGCGTCGACCACAACCTCACACCAAGAAGCCAGGTCTCATCACATCGTCGGTTCGATCGATAACCCATTTCGTTTCCAAACCACCATGAACTTACAAAACACGCAATCAATCTATCTACAAAAAAAAACCTTGAGCATCTCAAACAACACCCTGAAGGGTGTGCACTCACAGTACAGTGCTACAAACCTGGGCTACCATGACCTATGCAAACCAGGTTCTTTTCAATCTGGAACGACCCACCGGACCACTTTTCCTGACGAATCTCCAACCCACAGCGTCTCGCTGAGCGGGACAAAAGCACGCGTCTCAGAAAAGGACAGGAATGGAGATATATGACACACCCGATGAAGTTGAGGGACGTGATGGATGCAGAGGTGTTCTTCTCAGCCTCCAAATCACGGACCTTCAGGAAGCTCCATTGGGCCCGAGCACCCTTGGGAGTGTCTTCCGCATTCCAGGTATAGAGCGTGACTGAACCATCTGCACGACCGGTTGCGAGAATACCTAGATGAGAGAAATCCCGCTCGTGAAAGGCGATGGACGTCACACAAGGTAACCGTGTTCGGGGCACGCTCGACGTAAGATCTAATCTTGCAATAGGACGTGCGTTGATGGTATGCAGCCATAAAGAATGGGTAGAACATGTCGCAATGTAACCCTGGTCTCGATCGTGAGCTAGGCGAATAACGTCATCGTCCAAACGCACCGTAGATTCGTTGATCCCGACGAGATGCACGGCTGCATCTTCGATCGAACAATCTCCACTAACATGCCAGATCGATCGGATGTATAGACCCCTGTTGAGATCCCACAGGATAGCACTCCCGTCCAGGCTGCCACTGATCGCTACCGACCAAGCCCTGGATACATGAAGACAGGTTATAGGAGCGCTATGCTTGCGCAGGAGATGGACGAGTGTCAGCGAGGGCTCTTGCCCCTTGCGGGTCTTGGTCGTTGTCGAACCCACAAACGGTGATATTGACAGAGGCGCATGTGACAGGCGCCAAATGCATACCAAAGAATCGTCTGATCCAGTCACGAGGGTGTCTTGGTCTGCGAATGCAGCGCAAGTAGGGAAAGTAGCTTCGATCGTTTGCACAACCTGGAACAGAACACACTCCATCATCGTCGAATACCTGAGATCGTGCAAAGTTTACCATGCCATAATGAAGGACCCGGAGAGTGCCATCTTTCCCCCACTGTACTTGTTCATCGGATCGTGATGGGGGAGAGAGCAGACCTTCGGGCATAGGGATCACTTTGCCACTAGCATCCTTTACCACACTTGCTACAGGTTCGTCGAGTACCACTACGAACTCGTGAGCACATGATAATGCGATGAACACCAATACCTCGCATTACCTTTCAGTGGCCGAGGATCCCTGGTCAACGCTAGAGCATCCTCTGGTACTCCTCGAGAGGCTTGCACCGGGAGGCTGAGGATACCTTGTAAATTCCTCGGCGGATGAGGAGAACAAAAAAGTTTTCGTGGCGTCTGTCCAACTATCCATGGCGTAAGCTGACATAAAACACACCCAATCGACGTAATCACAATTGTGGATAATTCCGATCGTCGCTTCTCGTTCGAGTGGGTCTGTGACTTTGTCCAGGTCTGTGATACACTAGGTGAGGGTGGTTATCGCCGAAGTATTGGAACTGGCTCGCCTATCGCTCCCTCATAGCTGAGTGGATGAAACACGTTCAGAGAACCGATGTCACGTTGCTTGCATCCCCATATAAGATCGATCCACACTGGGAGACTCTCGCTCACGTAGCGACTCTCCAAGGCCTTCAGAGGGACAAATGTAAGCGAGCGAGGAAAAGTGCACGAACAAAGTGAAACGTGACACTCACTTGACGATGCATGTGTACGAACAAGAGAGCATCTCCCTTGGCCCATGGGGGTAACTTCACGTTATGAATCTTTTCCCCCGTGCTCGTCGAAGAACCAAAGTCGAGATTGGACAGGTTCTCGAGAAATCTAGCCCGTATATGAGACAGGTATTCGTGCTCTGCTTGGGCTGGGCTTACTCTGGGCAAGTAAAGAACTCGGGGATGAGCTCCCGAACGTCTCCTCTCACATCCTGCGAGGCAGATAGATACGCCCTTCCGATGTCACTACGCTCGGTGATCAGCAACACATATAAAACGAGATCACCCAACATACATGAATAATCTATCGGGAAGATCCCAATCCCCACCCTAAGAAAACGAGTCGATTGAGCGGCTTTGATCTCCAAACACAGAGACCCACCTGTAGGGTCTTGAACATGCTCGTATACGGCGCCATGCGAATCAAATAGTGGCAAACGATCATAGACCTGCCGCCAAGAACACGTTAGTCACCAAAAACAGATCCATATTGAAAACCAAGTCATACGAGCTAAAATGAGTACCGTAGTGAAACGGTTTCTCCCCAACGCTTTCCAAGTTTTCATACCGACTCCGAGCGATCTCACAACGCTCTGGCGTCAGAGCCCCCATTGGCTTCGACAGACTATACAGACCAAAGAATGTCACCCGTGGGGATCGAGGAGTATGAAAGATGACTTACTCCCGGAACGAATCAGGCGATGACACATCCAAGATGTCCGAGGTATAATCCTTCAAAACCCAGGCTTTCAAAGTCGTGGTAAGGCAAATGCTAGCGCATATAAAAGGGAGACATACGAAATACCGGATACTGCGTTGCATCGCTCGGCGTGCGTCCCGAGAGCTGGTTCAAGATACTCAGATAGGTGTACTAACGGACCCACCAGGTCAGGCATGAACTACGCAGAACAGCTCCGGTCCACTTACATTACTGATTTCTCTGTCTTGCCACTGTCGTTGAGCTGTCGCCAATGCCTTGTCGTGAGCAGTCAGTGCCGTTCTTCCCATTCCCTTTGGAATCGCTATGCTCATCTCTCGTAGCACTAGCCCCAGCGTCGATACGTGCCCGTGTGTCGAATATCGCGTTATGATGACTCGGAGCCTCTGTGAGACGTTATGACGATGCGCACCATCCAGAAAGACGGCCAACAATGTTCGACTGTCCTTGAGGAAAATCTCCAGACTGACCTCCATTGAGTCGACATCCAATAAAACCACACGAATCACACACTCACGCGACATCTCTAAACAGAAATGACTTGTTTGAAAACCCTGCAATCTGTTCGAGTGACCTTTATTCTCATGAGCACGACACCCACGCGAGCGCAAGCATCCTGCAACTCCCAACTCACCACCGCCGTGCCCTCTGGGAACTTCGCAAATGAGACGTACTCCCAGCAACGAAAAACATCCCTTTTGGCGCGTCGACAGCATCGATCAGCTCGCCTACGTCGTTTTCGATCAGTCCATCTAACATGTAGAGGTGACTATGTCCGAAAATGAGTAACCCGGCTGGAAGCAAAGTTCAAGAGGCGAGTCTACAGAACAAGGGATATACTTACGATAGGAATCCACTCCCGATACTCGGCACATTGTACTGACGGCCTCGATAACGTCCCCCGGTTCTAGTTCATGCCTAACCCTACGATGCTTGTCATCCGCAATCTCGTCCGTCAGAGCATTACCATTGTCATCCGAGAACGCTTCCGCGTCATCCCTGATCGAGCCATCCGTCAGCAAGGTGGATGAAACTTCACTATCACCCAGTCTCTCGTCATTCGGCATGCTATTGGTCTCTGTGTGATGCACCTGACCAGGCGACTCAGTGAACGGTTCCAATTTGTTCCTGAGGATTGTTGAGCGACCACCGTAGGAAACTGAGGGGCACGACTCACCGTGTCCGGTGTGGGCCCTCTGTCTCGTCCAGTCTCCAAGCCCGTTCAGGTCCAAGATGACACCACATATCGCGTTCTGAGCATCCTCCCAGAACACCCTCGCTAATTACCGAGATACGCCGACGGCGCTCACGCCTGTTGATCCACGATCAATCACAACAGCGAACTAGACAAGTCGTGTCTCACATGTCGATAAACGTTTTTCGATACCGTTCCCGCTCAGAGGCAACGATCGTATTCCTCCATTCCTCCAAACGACTGGTGCTCTTGCGCAGTGTCTGTTCTTGAACAGATGCAAGCCTGCTAGACAAAGACGTGACAACGGGGCTCATCGACTGAGATCCAGGGTTTATGATATGCAATATCTGGATGGGCAACTGCGTCAGATTCGTCTCGAACCCGATATATCGCTGTCGATTACCTGCTGCTTCTGGGCAGATGATACGTAATTCCCCATTGCTACCAATGACCCGAGTTGTGTCAGTTTTGTGGATACCTTTGGATCGTCGTTTCCCGGTGAAGACGAGAGACATTCAATGAGTATCTCGGTCGAGCTCTGTGATCTGAACAGTTGACGAAACACCGAATACGAGCCGTGAAGATCGATCAACTCGTCAAGAATTCGTTCCACGACGAATCTCGATGGACCTGAATCAAAATGATGTCAACATTTCTTGCCAACATGGATGAGGAAGAAAAGGACTGACCTTGAACTTGTGTGTCTGAATATACCGACAACCCTTGGCGAAGCGCAAGCAACACGACAGCAAGCATCTGGGGATACTTGACAGTCTTTGATATAGTCTCATCACCTCGAGCTCGCTGTAACAGTAAATCAAGAGCAGCCTCGTGAATGGCATCGTTCCAGATAGGTGGTAACACCTTCCTCAACGTAAGCCAACCACTCGCGAGTTCGAATTTCCTCCCAAAGGAAGAGGAAGTACTAAAGCTGATACCAATGATCACCAGAACTTGACAAGCGAGAGGGGGAGACGGCTCAGATCCGAGCCACAGCAACGCAATGCGTGCAACTGGCAAGGCTTCTGCAAACTTCATGTACATAGTCGGAATTCGGAGGAGTGATATGACTGCGTCCAATACGAGTCGTGCTTTCTCGTTGTTGTTGCTACCACCAGTAAAAGAAGCCCGAGGTGAAGGCAGCTGAACAGGATCTTCACAACGATGATCTCTCGGTCCACACAAACGCAACCATTGCACATACCAGAGTGAACGTTCGCTGCTATATACGACGCAACCGGCTTGATAGCATCGTTGGCCGAGAAATGAGCTTGCATGACAATGCCCAGTGCATTAACGATATGAGAGACCGTCTCAGGAGGGTACCATGCCGTTTGCATAGCAAACAACAACCTACGCACAAGTTTGAGCTTGAACAAGCAAACCTTGATATTGAATTTCCGGTAACGGCTAGCGCGCAAGAGAAACGCAAAGTGCTCAAGATGTGCTCGCTGAATATCGGCCGATGTCATCGACCAAAGTTCGAAGTCGAGGGCAATGGCAGCGTATGCGATCGTGTTCGTGATAGTGGAAACGCTTGAATAGTCAACCATTAGTCACGCAGCAAAGACAAACGCGAAGCGTCACTTACTCCGGAGACCGAAAACTGAGCCCGAGAAGCTCGAACAGGATCTCAAAGGTTGTCATATTGATGAGGCGACTTTTTTGGTAAAGGATACTGGCAAGAACATCATAACCAGCTGGAGCCATCAGCGACGAACATGAACATGGACCATCGTTCTTACCGACTCGTTCCATATCTTCCGAATTTTGCCAACAACTACGAAGGCTGTCGCATAGAATGGCAATTGTCCGAGACAGCTCGTGTGACGTCTTTCACCGTTTAACGAGATGTGTAGCAAACGACATGCGGCAGCGCTCACCTCTGCAAGAGATACCAAACAAAGTAGCAACTGAGCACCGCCTATACTCCTCAACGCGAGATCCAATGGTCGACACGGAATAGCAGTGATGGATCCAAAGATTGAAATGCTGCTTGCGTCTTGTTTTTTTGAGCGAGCGTGAGTATCTAATGGTGGAAAGTCAGCGATGCCCTTGGCGACGACCTTGCACAGGATCGAAGCCTCGTCGATTATGGCGCCATCCCTGACGGCTTTTTTGAGAGATGTTTCTCCAGACATTGGTCCAGAGCCAACCATGTGCATATTCAGTGAGGTGGATGCCTCGTATGTGAGGAACCGGACAAGAGCCTTGTCCTGAAAGTTTCCTTCGTATCTGGGACCAAGGTGGTAGATAAGTCTTGGGAGTTCATCGTCTGATGCTGATTAGCGACAAGAGGATACGAACACGAGGGGCAGTCACCTAGTGGTGTAGAAATAATGTATGCTGATGCGACACACCAACTAGAGCCCCTATCCGGTCTTTTGTCACCAAAGGCAAATTCTCCAACACAGTTCTCGTGGATACTTGGATAGGTCCAATCGAAGGTTTCCCTAATAACACCATCTACAAACACACCTAGAAAGAGTATTAAATCGGGGACAGGTCCTGACACGCCCGAACGTACGAACGGCAGCCGGAGACGCTCGGTGTGGGTAGTAAACGAGAGCAATATGAGTCCAGCGCGAGGTCTCTATTCGCGCCTTTGATAGAATTGCAAACTCCTTGCGAGAATTGGTTCTTAATGCAAGGGCACCGTTATTGCCTATGCTCAATTCTATGGCACAGCGCGAGCCGAAAGATATGCTGGATATTCTGTGTGCAACAGTGGGCATTCTTTCGAACCACACCCATAGCTATGAAAACTAGATGTAGCCTACGACGCCAGGGGGAAAAAAATATCTCGACACTTACCATGAACGTCAAACCAGAGGTTGGAAGTGTAGTCCGGCCACCAAGCGGCATCGTCACGGCAGACATATCCTGGAGGGAAATGTGAGGCGGCCATTTTGATCTCAAGCCAGTACGAATGAGATCGACCATCTCTGTATCCAATGATTTGTCTTCCTTCACTGCGCATTGAAGTAATCGTTGCACGTCCTCGGTGGAAACACCCATTTCGAATAGCCGCTTGATGATCTTGCACTGCAACCGACGTTCCGCAGCATGCGAACCTAGTTGGTCTACTGTAGAAGAAGAGATGAAAGTAGAAAACATGGGCGTCAGTATACCCAGCATGCTCAAGACGGCAAGGTTGCGATGGGACGACTGGGTCAAGTGCTCCAAGATCTTATACACTATGAGCCGGAGGGAGGGATTCGTCGAGAGAGACCCGAGCACAAGTTCCCAGACGATTTTAAAGACACGGGGTAGATGGATGGTGCCCAGAGATGGCGCAAATTCCAAGAAAGAGATGTCTAGCTCGTGGAGGTCACGACAAGAAGCCTGCAACGTCACGAACAGGTCGACGACAGCGAATTCATGGACAGAGAGAGAAAGAAGACACCCGAGGATCTTCTCGAAGGTGACAGGATGCCTGACGAGCGTGTCACAGGCGTCAGACAAAGCTGCATAGCCGACATACTCCTGGAGTTGGGTCGTAAGAACTGGGCCATGCGATACAAAGCAGACTTGGCGACTAACCTCGAAGAAGGTCAAGTTGATAGAGTATCGGTCCAAAGCCTTCGAGGTGAGCATAAACGCAAGCTGCATACAATCGAATACTTGTTGAGTTGACTGAGGGCTGGACAATGCAGATGGCGTGGCTGGTAGTGTCGACAGGACATGCATCAAAACAAGAAACCCGTCCGCCTCGCGAAATGCGTCTAATTCCCCAGAGTGCTCTCCGATGGCAGACTGAATAGAGTGTAAGATCTGCCAAACGTGGTCACAGTGTGAGTGCGAAGGCGGCTCAATTATGCAACTTTAGCCAATACCGTGATCCTCGAGTGGGTATCTTCCGCCAACTTTAGTTCCTCCACGAGAGATTTAACCTGGCTTGCGAGAGTGCTTCCCTCAGTGGTCGCGACTGATGAGCTGGACTGAACATCGTCGTTAAGAGTCTCGTATGCGTGATCCTGAAGATTTCGAAGAGGTGCGAGAAGCGACCTCAGCATTTTATAGAAATGAAGGTCGACCCCTCAGGAAATGTTCATTAGACACTGGTACTGGAGGGTGGAATCGGTGCAGGCGCGGGCGTGTTGGGCATGCGACTGTTCAGACGGTGACTTCCTTTTGGGGATTTACCCCTATCGTACCAAGGAACCACTAAATAAACAAGCACCACTCAACCTGTGTCGCTCTCACAGACGAAGCTATGCAGGCTAGTATATTGTGGTTTGCGCTTGACATACTTTCTGATAATCTACCGCTCTCAGACACACACTGACATCTGGTATTTCCATCACTGCCTCTTCACATTGATGATATCCACAAACTCGGGCTTCAACGATGCACCGCCAACGAGGAACCCATCAACGTCTGGCTGTGTCGCTATTAAAACCCCGGATGAATCAACAGTAACCACCACAAGGGAGGGGGATACACGCACAAAGTTCCTTGGCATTCGCCGCATTGACAGAGCCACCGTAAATTATCCTCGTCGTGTCGGCAACGCTCTGAGACACCTTTGTCTCCAAAAACCGACGGATCTCGGCATGGGCGTCTTGCGCCTGTGCCGCAGTGGCAACCCTCCCGGTGCCGATCGCCCACACCGGCTCATACGCAACCACGATGGAACTACAATGTGGAATTTTGGTTCGGGTCGGGTTGGAAAAACATCAGGGAAGACGTACCTCCAGTAGGCTGTGCCGAGGAGGACGTCCACGACAGCCTGGAGCTGCGCGTTGACCACCTCTGTCGTTTTCCCTGCTTCTCTTTCCGCGAGAGTTTCTCCGACACAGAGGATTACATGAAGAGAGGCATCTAGAGCCGCCTTGGTCTTTTTCCCGACCTGCTCGGAGGTTTCGTGGAACAGTGTACGGCGCTCCGAGTGCCCTGATATGTTGTTGTAGATGGACGAGCGGGAAACGAAGGACGCATGGACGTACCGAGAATGACGTATGGGATCTCGGCGTCGACGAGCTGTGTTGGGCTGAGAAGACATCGTTGAGCACCCAAGTAAAATATGAATGACATCCGGTGCTGGACCTGATTTCGCCCGTGAAGGCGCCTGACCGCTCGAAGTAACAGTTCTGAGCAGCAAGTTGAATCTCCTTGCGGAGGAGGCTCTTGAGAGGGATAAGGTAAAGTGCAGGGGGTGCAATGACGACCTCTATCATACTCGGTCCTTGAGTCCTGTGAGATAGCTTCTAGGTGGTTGGACACGCACCGGTCTCGGGATCTAGATCAACTTGGTTAAGGACATTGACGATTTGCTTCTTCTGCTCCACAGAGCCGGGGTTCATCTTGAAATTACCACCAACGAAGAACTGGCGAGGCATCGTTTCTGACTGATTCTGATTACTAGGTTGTAGGAAGAGAAGATGGTGTTCAAAGGGATCTTGAACAAGCGAGCGGATGATTACGATTTGATCAGATCAGTTCCGCACAGCTCTCGGGCTCTACCGGTCCCTTGCATAGCATTCTACTTATCGTCGAACTGGAAGATGGCAACGAAAGGCCCTCCTCCGGCTCACCCGGATGCGCCGCATTTATTACAGTCCTATCCACATGTCGGTCAAGTCGAATGGGCCCACTGAGTAGTTGGAGATGGTCCCAGGATCAATCGATCAATGTCTGATTCAGCCCATCCATACAGCCCGGAGAGCATGGTCAGTAAAAGCAGTGGCGATGCACGAAAAGTCGCCTGAGACATCCGTCCTTGAATCTCCTTGCGGAGTCGTTAAGCTCGCGGTTTGGGTCTGCGATGAGCCACGCCACGAAGTGTTCACGAATCCACCAGCAACAACGCCTATGCTGCCAACGTCGTGTGGGTGGGTTGTCTGCAAGCCAGCCACGTCTGCTCCGAACGTTCGCGCCTTGCATGTGTGTGATGAGGCTGTGGGCAAGTTATGATTTAGGTTCAGGGGATGGTATCTTACTACCGGCGCCAATTATACCACCCTACCTTCTCGGCCAATGGCCTACCCACAGCCCATCGACGTGGTCAGCGGCGAGCAGTATCGCTACGCCCTCACCAACTTTGTGTGTCTCTCCCATCCCTCACCGCGTCCAGTGCTAATCCTCACGATCCCACACACAGCGCATCGCCCACGAAAAAGTAGAAGAACAACGCCGTCAACTCGAAGAACAAGAGAAACAAGTCGCCATCCTCCGTGCTCGCATTGCACTTCTCGAAGGCACCGCCGACGACGCTTCGCCACAGACACACACCAAGCAGGGCGGTACCTCGATCGACGATTTCTCGATCAAGGTTCGTCTTCGTTCTCGCCTACATATGCAGTCTGACCACAGCGCTCGCGCTACAGAACGCAGCATCCCAACTGGAGCGGCTCCTAAACCGCTGGGCAGCCGACGTCGTCCGTACCCCACCCGCTTCGCTCTCAGACATCTACTTGGCAGCACTCACCGACATCACCGGTAGCGGATCCTACGATACACTCCTTCCCGAAGGCGCCTCCGCAATTCAGGTCCAGAACATCCTCCGACACGCCCTCACCGAGGTCATCAGCACCGAGATCATCAACGTGCTCATGGTCACCAACTCTGAAGAGGCCAACATACAGCTCACACGGATACACGAACATCTCTTTGCGAGTGCGTCGTCCGCGCCAGTCACGTGCTCATTGACTTAACTTTGCCACCGTTCTGACCATCCCGGTTCATCTAGGAAACTCTGTCGTGGCAGGCGTGTGGCGCCGTCAAACCTTCTCCGCTGCCGTCGACTCGTGTTCCCCCGAACTCACCACGAGCATTTTGGAGGAGCAACTCCCCACCCTCCTTAAACGTCTCGGTGACCACATACGTGGTATCTCTCCCATCCTCGCTTCCGCGCACGACTTCTCGCGCATGCTCCACGGTTCGCCCCCCACGGGCGGTGGCGGCGATACATTCTACCGCTCCTTCGTCCCCGAAATCGGGAGTCAACTCTACCCACGACAGATCGAGCTTGTCCGGAGATGTCTCAAAAGCGAATGCGGCGACGTGGATAGAGTCGGCACAACAGTATTTCCCGGACTCGTCAAGGTGTCGAGAGGGGGCCAGAACAATCAGGAGAACCTCCAGACGGTCGTGCGGCGTGCTCAGGTCATGTGTGAATGCGCCCTGTATGGTGGCGTAGACGCACCTTTGCAATGAACATATCGACGAGCTATAGAACGTCTGGGTAAATCATCTAGATTGCGTCTGTGTATGAATACCATCTGGATCTAAATGACGAGCAAGGACCCCAAGGTCGCTTGTGCTTGTATAACCTGAGCCCATCATGCGTCAGTAAAACATGGTCTGAATCCGAGTCCGGATACCTCACCTCTAAGGCTTGCTGTACCTCGAGCCTCCTCCGCGCAGCCTCCAACCAATCGTGAAGTAGCTCCTTTGCCGGGCCAACGAGTTGATTCAGCTCCCGCGCGGCACTATCCAAGTCCTTCTCATTCATGTAAAACTCGGCGCGAGACAGCACGCTCAACACGTCTGACCCAGGCGTGAGCCCGCGTCTTTGGAACCGCAACGAGGACAAGAGATGCGACGTAAGATAGGATAGCACGCCTGCATCCTGGTCCGGTACGAGCGCCACGCTCGACACGCGGGGAGCAACCGACGTCGAGAACCACGTCGTGAGGTCTGCCAACGGCTCCACACCCACGTCTGGTATATCCGACTGCTCGAGCGACTCGAGGGCAGCAGACACGACGGCGTCGTCCTTGGCGACGGCAATGTGTCGGAGTATACGCAGGTCCTCGCGGAAGGGTGTTCGCGCTGGCGCGTCGATCGCAGCTTGCATGGCGCGCAGCGCGGTCCACATGCCATGTACACGAATGTTCTCGTCGAGGTAGGATGAGTTGTCGAGCGCGATACGTTCGAGGCGTTTGAGCCCCGTAGCAAGTTCATCGAGACGGGCCAGTCGCCCACCACGCTCTTCTTCAACCTTGACCTTGACCTCGCGAATCCAGCGACGCTGGAGCTCGATACCCTGGGCAATGATCCCCTCTCTCAAGCTAAGCAGACACGCCCGAGGTTAGTTGAATGATTGAGGCGAAAGAGTACGTCAGGTTTGCTCACCGTTCGTTCATTAGATCCGTCTGCGCCTTGAGCTCAACTTCGAGGTTGTCACGGTATGCCTGAACGAGCTTCATCTTCTCCTCTGCGACATATTTTTCATAGTCTTCTCTCTGCAGTGCGAGCTTATCCTGGGACTCGAGTTCGAGCTCAAGCAGCTTCGTGCTGTACTCGCGAGCCTGCTCGTCAAGTTTGGCCTCGAGCTCGCGCTTCTCGTCCTCTTTTATTTTGTCGAAGCGCGTGGCGAGCTCAGTAAGGTCATTCCTGGCAACAGTGAGAATGCCTTTGGCCTTTTCCGCTGCTGAAGGGTTCGCGTTCAGATATGACGCGAGGTCGTCGATGGTGCCCGCGAGATGCGAAACGACGGGCTCCGAAGTGGCGACATCTGAGACGGCGGGTGCAACCAAGGGAAGCGCTGCAACCACCCCGACTTTGGGTTCAGGAGGAGGCTTGGGTCTAGAAAAGCCAGGTGGTGGTTCAAAACCAATAGGGAGAGGAGCTACATAAATATTTGCGTCATCTGGTTTCTTTGACAACACGAAAACCTCTACGCGTGGAGTTGAAAGTTCGGGTAAAGGGGATGGGGACGACAGATCTGGCGTGGATGTGGGCTCCAGAGTGACTTCTATGGGTTTCGCCAACGCAGCCTCTGCTTTTCTAACGAGCTCGTCCAGCTCGTCCGCGAGCTGTTTGGCCTTGTGTTTTGCAATCGCCGTCGCTTGGGCGGTCGCCTCTGGCGAGAGTCGTTCCATCGACTTGTCTACAGTCGTCTTGAGGACAGTCGCGGTAGACTTGACGCGCGCCTTGGCCTCATCGAGGGACGCCTTCTTGCTCTCCCGCGCCAGGTCCTTGTCGGACGGGACCCCCTGAGCCTTGTTGGCGTCCGCGTTCGGCATCACGTTGGCGAGCTGTCGTTGCACAAAGTCGTAGACGGCTTTGGCAGTGTCGGTGGTGGCGACAACGACTTGCTGCACGGTGATCTCGTCCCAGTGGTGTTGTTCGCCATACTCGACGAGGACGTCGCCCAGTGGGACATGCTTCGTGAACAAGTCGCGGTACTGCTGGCTTTGGTAGGAAACGAGCGTGCTACCGATGTAAAACATCCCGGTCGCGGCGACGGAGTAAAAAAGCAGTCTTTGAACGATGCGCTTGGATGCTGTGGGTGCTAAAGAGGCAGCAGAGGAGCTCGTGGCGGCTCCGGGTGTGGTGGTTGCAGTGGTGGTGTTGGTGCTTGCCAGACGCTGTCGTCGTGGATGAGCCTGTTAGCGTTAAGAGACATGAAAGAGTGGCTCACTGTCCTTGCCCTTACGAAGCCTCTGCCAGTGGCTCGTTTGGGGACGGCGACGGCGCGGTACATCGTCTGCAGCAAAACTTTGGCGTCGTGCTCAGACCACGTCCCGGGTGTGCCCAACCTCACGGTTCGGAAAGTTCCGTGAGACAAAACTCGTGTACAGAATTTCGCTCCATACTTAATCGCAAACCTCGTCCGGACGACTACGTGGGGAAGAAAGCAATAACTATGGCTGGCGTTATCTCCGATGACGAAACCATAATTGTCCTCGCCTGCGTCGGCGTCAGGGACAGCAAGAGGACGTATGCGATGATCATGAAGAAACCTTGGTTGGCGCTCGAGTTTGATCCCGTTGTCCACTCAAGTATGGACCACCCATTGCGCCGTTGAAGCTCAGCATCGTTTTCTGAGAGGTTGACCCATGACACAGATGTGAATAACGTTGGAAACAGCTCCAAGCTTCTTGATACAAAAACATGCCCATACGATAAACATCTCAAAAGTCTTTACAATACACTCATCCCCCAGGATCCAGATCAAGACAGGATAATTCCTCCATCCACAGTAATCTACGTCAAGTTCGTTCAGCATGCCATTTCGGGACCCCATTCAATAATTCAATTAAAAAAGTAACTTACGCTTTGTCCTGGTGCAATTCAAAAGGTGAGTAAGCGAACTTGAAAACCAGATCAAGGGATGTGGCTTGCCTGTTATAAAGTGTGCCTCTTTTGAGGCGAGGTAGCTAACGATGCTTGCAATATCTTCCGGCTGACCGTGATACTTGACTGGTTTATTGGTTGCGAGCTATGAGTAGTATGAGAAATTAGTCGCATGGCGACAAGCGGAAGATAGAGCAACTCACGCTCGTCCATGAGTCGAGCATTTCCGGATCAGTAATCATAGACCCTGCTTCACCATCGAAGAGGCGAGCCGCTGCCCAAATTCCGGATTTAGTCCGATTCTGAATCGGATACTCGTCGACACTTACTCATGGGCGTCTTGATAAGACCAGGAGCATACGAGTTCACCGTAATGTTGTATCTGCCGAGTTCCAGTGCTGGTCCGATCAGATATCTCATTCAAGAGCAGGATGACAAAGTACCGAGTCTTACCAGCGGTTTGTGTAAGGCCTCTGACAGCGAACTTGCTGGCGGAATATGCGGAAGCCCCATGTATTCCCCTCTTACCAATGACAGAACTAGCTCCGATGATCCGCCCTCCACGTCCCTGCTTGATCATCTGTTGTGCTGCGTATTTGTAGCACAAGAAAGGGCCACGCGCATTGACGGCCATCACTCGCTCCCACTCATCTGATCCCGCTGTGGGATAGCGTCAGTCCAGGTCACGGGAAACTGACTAGTAGCGTAACCTACTGTCGACCAAGGATGACAATGAACCAACCCCTGCGTTCGCTACCATCTACAAAAAGAGTACTTGGAAACACAAACGATCAAAGTGACACGGGATACGCACTACATCCAACCCACCGAGTTCCTTGACAACGTCTTCTACCATACCTTTGACTTCCTCTTCTACGGTCACGTCTGCAGGAACTACACACGTCCTCTGACCAATCTTTCCAATATCGTCTGCAACAGCACGCAGCTCATCACGTTTCGACGCGATGTCGTTCACAGCGATGTCGAAGCCATCATTGGCAAGACGAAATGCGATACTACGTCCCAAACCGTGGGCTGCTCCAGTGACGATGGCGACCCCTTTGGCGCTAGACATGGGCTTGGGCTCAAGAGGGAGAGGAAGTGTAATCAGTTGGTCACTGGTCGCTTTATAACCTGTGGGAAGTTCTCACAATTTTGTTGGGATTGTTACGTAGAAGGCACTGCCAGTGCGTGTTGATCTGAGGCTGCCATGATGAGTGCCTAACGTTGAGAAGCCCAAGATTCACTTTGGCCACCGTCTAGCTAGAAGTATGCTCCCATTTCGAACTGATGAAATATGGACGCACTTCCAAGTCATAAGCGACATCCATGCATACAGCGATCATGCACGAGTGGAGTAGAATTCGTTATTTTAGGCGGGGCGGATGGTAATGAACCATTCCCTTGGAGTGGAAAGATTCTACAGCCGGAATCCGCCAGACGTGACCATCCTCGAAGTCACTGAACCGGGAACGTTATCTTGCAAGTTGCAAGGGCGGCGTCGACGACTCGGACTTGGCAGTGCGCGTTTGGAAAATGCTGATACAGAGCGACAAAATATAACCCTCAGAGAGCGAGGAGGATATCTGAGTCTGCTTCAAACAGACGGATAACGGGTACGAAATGGAAGGTTTCAATTTTTAGGGCGAATAAATTTTGTCGTCCAAACTCGTCTGATCGAATCAAAGGAGGGTGAGTATGTACGGTAGCAGTACCACCTGACAAGAACTGGCACACGTAAACAGTTCCGCTCCGTAGAAGTGGACCGTCCCGACTGCGGCATATTGGCAACACCTGGAACAAAGCTGTCCTATTACTACTTGGAGCCAAAGTTGGAGTGAGAGTCCATACCTGTGACCAAATGGAAAATTGTAGCTCACTGGCAGTGAGTAGGGAGGAAATAACAGTGCCAAACAATCGACTCTGAAGTCCTGCCAGTTTCGCGTTGAACCTATAGTCTGAGCCATGTCGACAAATACGCTGGGGAAGCGCAAGGCGAGGGAGGAGGAGCCGCCGTCCAACGTCAGCCATAGCCACGGGTGAGTCTTTTTGCATCAGAAATAAAACATGGCTCCATCGAGATCGCACAGCTCTACCCTCTTCGTGTCCAACCTACCATATGACGCGACATCGACCGATCTTCAGACCGCCTTCTCCGATCTCGCACCCGTACGATCCGCATTCGTGGTCCTCGAGCATGGGTCTGGCGTCTCCAAAGGCGTTGGATACGTCTCCTTTTCCATCAAGGAGGACGCTCAGACAGCATTCGAGTCAATTGCAGCGAACGATATGATTATCAACGGTAGAAATATAAGAGTGCAGTGGGCCGAGAGTAAAGTGATGTCATGTCGCATTCCTCACTCCCTTGCCGTCACTTACTACCTTTCCAGCCGAAAAACAAGACGAAGGACCGGCCGAAAGCAGAGAATGTGAAAAAGATAAAGGAGACTCCCGTACGAAGTTCAATAGAACAGAAGGTCAACGATCCTCTTGCTATTCGGACGGTTGTTGTGTCCGGCTTGCCATCTTCAATCAACCAAAGGACGTTGTGGAAGAAGCTCCGAAAGTTTGAGGGTGCAGAGAATGTGGAATGGCCGGCGAAGACTGTTGGAGGTGAAGATCCATCGACGGGTAACCTCTTCCTTTCCTTTTTTTCATTTCAGGGTACTTACGCGCCGAGTTTAGCATATGTATTGTTTGCATCATCCAGCCTTGCACAAGACGCCGTCAATAAGCTTCACGCTCATGTTTTCAAAGGCAGCCTACTTTTTGTCACGCTCAAAAAACGACTTGACAATCTTGCCAAAACCTCCATTAAAAGTATAGGTCATTTCTTCAATCCTCATCCAACCATTTATTCATGTATGTGTTTCGCGTTTCATCGCATCATCTGTAGAAACTACCTCTGGAACCACCCCGAGCCGAGCTAGTCGCCTCATCGTTCGCAACCTTCCCTTTGACGTCACCGAACAGGATTTACGAGTTATCTTTCTCCCACACGGCCCCATCCACTCGATCCATATTCCATTAGCAGAAGTCGACGATCCCAAGGCTGAGGACGATGCGGAAACCAAAGCGCCTTCCAAAGCACCTCGATCCAAGGGGTTTGCGTTCGTTTGGATGTTGAGCAAGAAAGATGCTGAGTTTGCGTTGGAAAAGTGTAACGGAATGGCAGTCGCTCCTGGGATGGCGAGCGATATCGTATCGGACAAGCAAAAAAGAAAGAAGCAGCGCCGGGAGGAAAAGAAACGCCAAGTCGTCAAATCGGAAGATGGCGAAGGAGGGGAGACGGTAGAGGAACCCGAAAAAATCGAGGTTGGGGGAAAACAGCGGGTGATTGCGGTCGATTGGGCACTTAGCAAGGAGAGATGGGTGAAAGAGAAAGCAAAGTTTGGAGAAGTGGCTGATGACGTGGAGAATGACGTGGAAATGGTTGATGCAGAAAGTTACGCGAGCACAGGTGAGGATAGCGAAGCTGACAGTGAACACGAGCAACTAGGACTCCATGAGGAGGGTTCAGGGGACGAAGGTGGGGAGGACGACGATGATGACGGCGAGGACAGTGAGCCTTCTGAATGTGACAGCGACGACGGATTGCCCAAAAAGCCACAATTACCCCATACCGATACCGGAAACACACTCTTCATCCGCAATATTCCATTTACTGCTACGGAGGATGAGATACGAACGCTGTATGTTTCTCCTTTTATTCCATGCAGTCCACTTACTCATTATGATAGATTCCGGGCCTTTGGCCCACTTCGGTATGTCCGCCTTGCAGTCGATCCCGAAACTGATCGTCCCCGGGGAACTGGATTCGCGTGCTTTTGGAACAAGGAAGACGCGGACAAAACCATCAAGCAAAGTGAAACTTTGCGTGCAGAGACCATGGGCACCCAATCACAGGTGAGCATGCATCCACAAGCCGAGTCTTACAGATCCATCTATAACGTTATAGCCTCCCAAAAACCCATTTTCCCTCCCTTCCCTCCTCACCCCCGATCCGTCAGCTGGCATAGCGAAGAATTTGGTACTGCATGGTCGGACGCTTGATGTCGTCCGTGCAGTCACGAGAGAACAAGCCACAAAACTCAAAGAAGATGGCGAAAAGAGTCGAGAAAAGGCAGACAAACGAAATCTCTACTTGTTGCGTGAAGGAGGTACGTCATCCCCCTTGCCTTTCAAACTGATCCTGGCTAAAGACACCCTAGTGATTCTACCCAACAGCCCTGCCGCCGAGACAATTCCCCCAGTCGAGCTCGAGAAGCGTACGAACTCTTTCAATGCCCGCCGAACGATGCTGCGTAGCAACCCCTCTCTTTATGTTTCCAAAACACGGCTCAGCATACGTCAAATACCGCTCTTCGTTACCGAGCGTGTTCTCAAGCGACTCGCGATCCACAGCGTTCGTGAGTTCAACTCGGAAGTCAAAAAGGGCATCCGAGAAGATCTCAGCCCCGATGAAATCACCGAGCCTACTGAAGTTGACGACCGAGACGGCAAGAACGTCGTCAAAGCAGAGCATGTCATCAAATCGAAGAAACGCATGGTCAAGGCATCGCGGCCTACGAGCATCAAGCAGGCAAAGATTGTACGCCAGTCAGACCGTGTCGACCCTGTCACTGGGAAAGGTCGCAGTCGCGGTTACGGTTTCATTGAAATGCACACACATGCCAATGCGCTACGCGTACTGCGGTGGGCTAACAATAACGCGGACGTTGGTATGCTTTTCGATAAATGGTGGAAGGAGGAGCTTGCAGATCTCGTTACGATGGAGAAAGGGAAGAAAAGCGCAGACGAGACTCGGATAAAACGGATGAAGGACGAGATGGAGGCCTCGTCAAAGCCCGCCAGGGGAACCCTTATTGTGGAGTTTTCCATCGAGAATATCCAAGTTGTGCAGCGCCGAACAGCACAGAAGGAGAAACAGGTGAGTCACTCTTTTCGGCAGCAATGGAGTTGCTTATCAGACTCGATAGTCGCCGTCACATAATGCTCGAAAGCCTGCTCCAAGTAGTGCGGAAGAGCTCTCATCCAAGAAACGCCGCGTATCATCTGAGCCAACCAAGCTAGTAAAAACCGTACAGATTATGGAGGAGTCGGTGAAACCGGGAAAGATGATTGGGTCCGTGATCGGCCGGAAAAGACGGGCGCGCAAGGCTGGTAAGAGTGCTCGGTAGTATATTTTTACAGTTTCTTCTGTACCTTGATTCGCCCACCGTGCAATGTGTGGAAACATTCGAAACCAAACGTCACCGAGGTCACTATAAACATCAACATCAACACACATGCCTATGCTAAGGCACCCAGTCTGTATGACAGTATTGTAATAGAGAAAAACGGGACGGTCGTCATGATGGGAAGCCGAAGTGGGTGGAAACCAGATATCGAAGTACCAATCCCACATGTTTCGGTCTCCCTCGCG
>JBBPLK010000125.1:32766-43029 GCA_038089735.1 Exsudoporus frostii
GCGTGACACGCGAACCGTCTGACAGGGACTTGGCACGTAGAATTGAAATGAAACCGGCTGGCAATCAAGTCCATTATCGTTGGCGCCCCTTGCTCAGCTTTCTACGCGTCGTCCAATCAATAACTTTGGGTTTGTTTGAGCTCTGTAAACAAACAAGTAGGGAAGAGAAGACCTGTAGGTCGGAGAGCATTAACTATACAGTGTGATTATGTAAGCCTACAGTGCAGAAACTGATTTCCAACATGGATGAACGAAGCGTGTCGACAGACAACCTAGACAACTTCTGATCTCGGGTCTATGGATTGCGGGGCTTTGACATCGCCCATCTGAGTCGATTTAAAAGTCCGTAAATGCACCACCTCGCCAGAACATTCCAGCTCAGCCCCTGACATGGTGTCCTCCTGAGGAGAGAAGCGGATGGTTGAGAGCGGTTGTTTGCCCGTATCCTTCGTCCACGCCCTCCCCATTGCCACGCGGAGGATCAGTATTTGGGGTGATATGCACTGCAACACGCATAAACGCGGTTAGGAGATCCACGCCCCTGAGCGAAGAGATGAAACCACGCACCATCATCAGGACATACACAAACGAGAAGCAAACTGATGACTGACTCCCTACCCCGAACGATATCAAAAACGCAATGCCAGAAAGTGTGCAGGGAAGCACGGATTCGACAACTAACGCAACGATCGCGAAATACGGGGAGGCATATTCGCTTCCGAGATTTTCCTTAATCTTCATGCCGTGTCGCACCACACGATAACAGATCATCCATGTCAGCATCGCAGTCAGGAACACGGAGACAGTGTAGTATGCCAGGCCAATTTGAGAACCGACACCTCTGAAGAAATTTCCTCCCGGAGTGCTCGTGGCCCAGATGAGCAGAATTCCCAGAACTTTTTTTCGTCCGGCGGTTAATCGTGTGCCAGTGAGCAGAGAGGGAATAATTCGCACCAAGGGTACCAACCCACAGAATCGAGGGTATTATAATGACACGATTGCTATTCCATATCATCCGACAGCGGTAGGTCTAGAACCAGGAATGAGCATCAACACTTGAAGTTGCTACCTCAAGTATATCTTACCATCAAGGCGTCCGTCATGAGCTGATTTATGGCGATCGCCATCGTCCCCCAATCCAAATACCAAACTGAAAAATCCGCTGACCCGTATGCGTTCCAATCGTCTGGGGAGCCCGCGTCCAGCAACCACATTTTTTCGCCAAAGCCCGCCTGAGCGGATACCCAGATCGTAATCATAAGCACCATCACAGTGCTGAAAATTGCGTAAAATCTGCCAGATTTCTTGCGCTCTCCTTGGTGGGTCAGCAAGCTGTACATCGTCCAGAAATACAGCACTAGCTCGACGCCTGCGAGCGACCAGGTTAGTGAGGCCGCATGGATGTCCAACTGCACAAGTCGCCAAACCTACCATACAGGATGTCCTGCAGGTTTATACCCACGTAAACCGCGTTCTGGAAGAGCTCGCCGTCCGAGACACCGGGCATCGTACAAAGTAAACAAGAGCGCCTCGCAAATGCAGTTGTCGACTTTATATCGCACGAACGGCTTCCCGAACATTTATAATATGCACCCCGATGCCACAACGACGGGAAGTGCTCAATGCGGCGGCCAGTTCTGCGGGAGGATCATGTCAACGACTTGAGAATTAAAGACCCACACCGGGACATTTCACGCCGCGACTGACTGGCCGTGACCACAGTGGCGTGGAAGAAATACAAAGTTCTAAAAAGATCTTGGGATAAGCACAACCATGTCTGTGGAAGAACTGCTTAACTGAGAAGCCTTGCAATGCAGTTCTCGCGGTTATGAAAATCTTTATCTCGGGAAGACTAAAGTGTACACGGTAGTGTCATACACTACAGATAGCACGAGACTTGGTCCCTTGGAACTGCTAGTAATATCACTACTAGCAACGAAGAAATACACGTCCTACATAAAATACTACATCAATGAATGCTGGTGAACGTATCCCAGATATCGGTTGCAAGGGTGAAAGTATTGGATCCATCAGTACTATCCTTGCTGCTGGAGATGGTTGTGCTAGGATTCAACTTCTTCACTGCCACACGGAAGATTCCACAACTGCTACTGACTAATTCCAGGACCCGAAGGGGACAGGTTTGTAGCCCAACAACCTGCCCCTGTCGAAAATCGACGCCCGTGAGAAACCTTGGTTTGACTTGTCCGGAACCCAACCTTAACCCATCGTTGGGGGTCGGCAGACACGGCACTCCTTAGGCGTCCACGCTAACTATCCCTAACACTTCAAAAATTTATTACTCCAAACCGTTACATTAACTGTAAATTGGAATGCTGCTGAACTACGAGAAGCAACGTTTCCGGCTACCCAACTCGGGTCCAGGAACGCCCGGAGGGCAATTGTTATTACATAAGGAGCCTACTGAATTCTTCGACTTATGCGCCACAGTTGCCAGGGGGAAATGAATATCCGCGCTGTATGTATAGCTTACAAAACACATGCGGACTCCGTGTGGCGTTTACGGGGTTTCAAGTGGCCCCATAAGGAGGTAAAGCTAACCTGGCGGCGATAACCGAAGTGCTGGAAGTGCGCATCCGAAGCGAAGCCCTGAGCTGTAAGTTGTACTAGGTTCCATGACGTTCGGGGAAACCCGGGTCTCGTCGGCAATGCTGACGCTGCCCGAAATGGCAGCAACGCGTGAATTATAACCGAGGACTAATAAGTAAGTAAGTGCTGCACTAGGCCAAACCCATCTCTCTATCGCCTGCCAGCATGGTCGCTCATCACGGTGACGAGGAACCTCCCCAGCATTCCCCAAACCGGCATCAAACCCATCCACAACTTGCCCATGAAAATGAACCCGACAGACGGCCTTGGTACAAGAGGCCTAGCCCTGCTTGGTATTTAACACATTATGCATCCTGGGCCTTGATTAATACTTTGCGCTGTGGTAGGATCTTCTACATGAAAGCACTCTCTTCCTGTGGAGGCTCTGTGACCTCTGGACCTCGGCTTGAAATGTTCAGAGAGCTCGTTTGTAGAAGTTACACTGCTGAACATATCGAGACCCCCGGTTTTCTCAGCCTACCATCTAACACTACCTCAGTTGCAAGTGTCGCTCTAAACTTCCCAGCGACTTTTATGGAGGCGTATCTCCCACAAAATCACCAAGCGTATATGAGTTTAGGCACTGTAGATTTGCACAATGTTACTATAGTGGATTGTGCAAGCAATCCACACGTACAGGCAGACATCGCGAAACTTGCTGCCGGTACGTGGTTTTTTCATGGCCATGCCCCGCTCACAAGCTGTATCTCCCCAGTCATCACCATCATCAGCGGTGTCTTGTCCTGTCTTACGACAGGCTGGTGGGGTGGGGTGGGTGCTCGTTTTCGTCTTATACTTTCTTATGCAGACTATTGTTTGCCAGTTTCTAGATCGCCATGGTCGAACGCGAACAATGGGAATACTTGTGTTTGGGCCGCTTATGTCCGATTTGTTGAATTTTTTCGTTTTTCACTTCTCCGATATACTTCCTGGAAAATACTGGTGGCTGATTATCGCTCCCGTGATTGAAGGCATGTTGGGAAGTATGTCATCATATTCGGGTTTTGCTTTCAATAACTAAACTGTGTTCCACTCAGCACCTTCATCTACCATGGCTGCAGAAACGTCGTACGTGAGTGATGTCTCAGAACCACACAATCTGTATGTAGACATCTTCGGCGAAATGTTAGGAATGGTCATTTACCCAGTTTCCAGTGCCCGAAACTTTTCTTTGCTGGTTGGGATCTTTTATACAGGCAGTACAATTGGCCCTGTCTTGGGAGGCTTCCTCAACCAACAAACCAACAGTGTCATGGGCGCATACTACGCTGCGACTTTCATGCACTTTGCATATGCTGCCATCGCGTGGTTTGCGATGCCAGAGTCTATCACCGAAACTGCGATGGCTCATGCGCGTAGTCGATACGCCGACGAGGCGGCGTCAGTCGTGGACACTAATGTTAGTCCCTTCCGACGGCAGGTTAAGATATTTATCAAGGGATTCTGGGCCTCGTTCCCATTGAACGTATTGATACCAAAACGTCAACGTAACTCCCAGCGGAAGAGGGACTGGAATTTGACATGGTTGGCCATCTCTGCAGCGTTGATAAATGCGGCCATGGTGAGATCGATCAGGTGCTATGAAGGGATTCATCGTTCATGAACGGCCCACAGGCATCGACCAGTAGCGTGTATCAATATGCCTTGTACATATATCGCTGGTCATCTTTGGATGTATGGTGTACGTCATGTTCATTTTTGCTGCCTCACTAACTTTTGGACCAGCTTGGCTACTTCATTAGTGCAACAGGACTGTCGACTGTTCTCTTCCTCACGGTAATCTTTCCTGGTGAGTCATCCTATCTCGGTCGACCGTGAAAGTAACTCAAGGGCTACAAAGCCACAATCAGTGTGTTGAGGCGAAGAGCCGTCAGTCCACAGGACGTAGGGGATGTGAAGCAGAACACACTATTAGACCTTCATATGCTGAGAGCGTCCAGCATATTTCTCGCTGCTGGCTACGCTCTCATGGGGATCGCTCCTACAGGGCTCATCTTCACCTTTTGTTCCATCATAAGCACCTTTGGACAGGGATTCCTACCCACTATTCAGAGTGTGGCTGCAATCCTCTACATCAGTGCTTCTGGTGAGGGTGACACCGGACGCCTGTTCGGTGCATTAAGTGTCGTGTATGTTGTAGGGTGGGTGTCCTCGTTGCATAACTGTCAAACATTCTCAAAATCTCGGGTGCGGTATCTAGCGGTCGTATCATAGGGCCCGCGCTTTATGGAACGGTTTATGTTATGACGGTGTCATTCTTTGCGTCTGCGATATTCTGGCTGTCAGTCGGGTGTTGCCTGACGGCATTTTTGATTTTGGCGTTTATTCGCCTACCTGACGACGTATCGGATAGAGAGCAACGATGCGATGACCTTGATCACTACGCTGATCCTGAATTAGATCCTCTTCTGGACGATAGCACGCCTGTTGTAACGGAAGCTTGAAGTTTGCTTGTAGTTAGGTACAATAATCACTATCCTTGCGTGGGTCACCTGGATGCTTGGATTTTTTAGCGTAAGAACGTCGCTCCGCACGTCCAG
Source organism: Exsudoporus frostii (assembly GCA_038089735.1). Taxonomy (NCBI): domain Eukaryota; kingdom Fungi; phylum Basidiomycota; class Agaricomycetes; order Boletales; family Boletaceae; genus Exsudoporus; species Exsudoporus frostii. The sequence continues at coordinate 37,917 of JBBPLK010000125.1, forward strand.
GTGTGCACTTATTTACTGCAGCGTCCACACGGGACATATCGATATGATCGGCGACGATGTCAATCTATAATGCACGACATCCAAGTACAATGTACACCATCATTTGATGAACGTGCAGGTTAACCAAAAACACAATCACGACCCAAGTACACCATTCACCAACCACTCTTTTCGCTCGCTCCCAAACCCTGGAAGTATATCACTCGGCGTGTCCTTCCTCTGCACAACGGCACTGGGAACGATCGAATAGGCTCTCAGGCGACCGCTTTCGATAAGCCACGAGAACGCATGGTCTATTGCACGGGAGTAGGCAAAGAGGGGGTACCGGAGGTGCTGGAGGAGCCTACGGGCTCCAGGGAGAGAGAGGGCGTAGGCGTGGGTACATTTTGGGGAGTAGGAGGGGTGGAGGTGTGTTACGAACTTCGTGTCTGGGGTTGATAAGGGTGAATAAGAAGCTTCATCAGACCAGCAGTGACCTGTATAGGTCAGTGTTCGACAATTTTTTTCTGTTTAGCTAGGAATTAGAGAACTTACCCAGCAAGACCATATCCCATCCTGCCGGTAAGACTTTCCATATCCCGGAAAGTCGATCCGCGATATCTTTCTCCATATCAATATCATCCTCCAAGAAAATTCCCACGTCCTCAGGTTGCGTATCATCTTTATCCATGAACGTGCGTATAGCAGACACGTGTGAATGCCAACATGCCACTCTTGCAGGTGTCAATTTCATCCAGTCAACGACCCTCAGGGTACCCGTCGGCATCGAGAAGTCGTCTACTGCACTTAAAAGAGGTGGAGGTGAGCTTGGAGAAGAAAGCGCTATAGAATCAGGTAAGGGAGGGGGTTGTGTTGTCCAGACATCCGATCCTGAGGGTAGGAGAGGCTTGTGTGTAAGGACGGAGAGTGCGTTGATTTCACGAGGCCAACGGAATATGGAATTGGTACTTGTTTCCGTGCCTATGCTTGAGTTTCCTACTCCTAACGGGGTCTGCTCACGCTGATGGACTACCCAATCGAGGAGACGATGTATTAGCGGGTTCGTGAAAGGCGTCGCATCGATGATCGTCCATGAGAGGTTTAGATCTGCACGTAGGCATTCCATTTGTTCACGCCTGTCTTGCCGTTCAGGCAGGGAGATCACGTAGATATGGGATGCGAATCCTAGGAAACGAGTTCGTCTTGGCTCAGGCTCAGGCTCATGTTCGGAGATGGAGGTTGGCATCGCTGGATTTCCTTTGTATTTTCCTGGCACGTTTATTGAACCTGCGACAGAGTTGACTATGAGTTAGTCAGTAATTTATGATATATGTATTGATGCAAATGTGTCGACATACCTCGGGCCTCAACCGTTGCGGACGCAACGAACTCGGGCGAGGAAAGAGGAGGGGGTCTGGTAGGTTATCGGTCTAATCTAGATAACCACTCGGCTAGTATCTTGTATCTGCGGCAATCAAAGGGACGCCGTCTGGCAGTGGGATTTAGGTGACACATCATTTGGCACAAATTTTCATCTTCACCCGACCCCGGACGGTATACGGAGTCGGCAACGACTCGAGGATGAATTGGCTACCATACTTACAGTATACACGGTGGGGTATTAATGTAACATGTGTGATCCGAGTCTCCGGTCTATATGCTACCCAGTAAGCTTAGCTGAGCTCACAACAGACAGGATACGTTACCGGTATTCTGGCTTCGATACTTACTACTACTCCGGGCCACTAGAACGGCTTGAACCATACGTATCTCTACGGCCCGCAGAGAATAATATCACCGATGCTAACGACTTGGTTGAGTCTCTCTGCTGTGCCCTTTCCTCAGCCACACGCAAGATCAATATCTGCGGCGATACACACTAAAAGCCGGTCAGCATCGTTGGTAGATCCGCAAAACAGGGCTCCAACAACGTACCGTCATCAATGTATACACACACAAGAACGTGATCGCCGTCTGGCTCCCCACCCCATATGATATCAAAAATGCGATGCCAGATAGCGTGTACGGAAGCACGGACTCGACGAGGAGCATGACTATGCCAGAATATGGAGATTCATGTTCTTCTCCAAGGTGTTCCTCCACTGTCCTCGCATGCCACACCAACCGATAACAGACTATGCACGCCAAAGCTGCATTGAGGAAGACCGAAACTGAGTAACACGCCAGCCCGAGTTTAGAAGAAAGGCCACTAAAAGAATTGGCCATCGGTGTACTGGAGGTCGAGACAACCAGGACCCCCAAGGCTAATTCGGCATGAGGTGAAACGAGCGCGCGAAGAATGAAAGAATGATGCTTACTGATGTTGGCTAGCCACAGAATAGATGGTAAAATGATGACACGAAGGCTGTTCCACACGATTCGACAACGATACAACTAGGACGAAGCGGGGAAGGTTCACGTCACTGCATCTCCTACACCTACATTCATTCACTGGGTCTTACCATGAGGCCATCTGTCATCTGCTGTAGAATGATACCCGCCGTCGTCCCAAAATCCATGTAAATGTCCGATACGTGTGCCTCCGCGTACGCGAGTGGCCCACCCGGATAGCTTTGATTCAGCACCCACATTTTTTGACCCAATGTGGCAGCGGCGAATATCCAAACGGTAATCAAGAGGAGCATTACACTGCTGAAGACTGCATAAAACATGTCGGATTGGTTATGCTTACTTCTGCAGTTCAGGAGGATACGCATAGTCCTAAAGTAGAGGACAAGTTGGATGCCTGGAAGTGAACCTGTGAGAGTGTACGGTACGAACATGCCAATCAGACTCACCATACAGAATGTTTTGCAATCTAGCGCCTATGTAGAACGCGTTCTCGAATATTATGGCATCAGAGCCAGTCAAAGTGGATGACATGGTCTTGAGGCAAATTTGCCTTGCGGGTATCTCGGAAGAAATGTAACCTCATCGTTGGTTTTATACCGAACGACAGACTCCTTGGTCGCCCCGAACAGAAGCGAATGAGGAACACAATTCGGTACATGCATTAATCTGGCCATGGTGCTTTCCCCACCCTGACAGGGATTTGAATGGAACGTATACGGCATATGGTCGAGGATCTATGAACGTTATTGAATTTGATAGCTTTTGCCGAAGTTGCAGGAAAGAAAAATTGTGTTAAATGTCTGGTAGAGACTTTCGAAATATTGTATGGCGGAGGTTAGTCGGTAGCTCAGCGCTCAGCTGCAGGTCGTGGGCAAGATCATGTTTGACCACAAACCTGTTCTTGAAAATACATTTTATTGTTACAAAAGCCGGGTGCCTCCACATCAGCATCAACAGGGACGATTTGTGGAGCCACCATTCTTCGGGTGTTAGCTCGGCACCGTCCACTACAAATAGAGTGTCTCATCGAGTCATACTGGCATATTTCGAGCTCAGACCGTACACCCTGAACCTGCTTGGTTAGACACACCTGAGTTCTATGCGTAGACCTGAAGAACATGGCCCATCTGTACGCAGCGAAGATCGCAACCTAACCATGTGCAAGACATTGGCAATTAATGTTCGCGAACGTCAAGGAGCTTCGTGATCTACCCAAAGTTCCTGATCAGATCTAGCTTTGCCCTTTTATAAAATTGGAAAAGCGGGCGCCACTGTATGAGCGACGCCAATCGCTATCCCGTTTTCCTGTAGAGTGTCGTGCACCTATGGCCACCAGGATTTAACTGAACTTTGTGATAATCCGCCCTCCATTATTTTCGCGCGTGAGGTCACAAGCTTCAAATGTATACGAGTGGGACTGCGAAACACCTGAAGTTGAGGTGACAAAAAGTGAGGGAATTATGCAGACATTCTATGCTACTGCAGTGCTGGTTGACCACAACTCCCAACTGACGAACGTTGGATATCTTCATTGCAAGAGGACGTGGATCCACACCACTGTGCTCACGAGTCGACAGATTCCGAGTCACTACTGCGACCACATAAGTAGTTTGACTCGCCAAGCTGCAACAATTGAACTCCCACCTGAGATCAATCACAGACCCATTGGATAGCGTATCTACAGCGAGGTTCCCTCCTTTCTCCGGGGATGCGGCCACGACGGTAATCGAAAGATGTGAGAGGTCGAACTCATATATTCGTTCATCCAGTGAGCCACTTAGGTGAACATCACGGTTGGACAAGGACAGACCTGAGTCAGGGTCATCGCAGGGCCGTGGAAACGGTCTTCCGCAGTACGGAGCACCCGTGAGATCACTGGTACCTGCAGCTTGGCCTGATACCGTGATTATGGCGACACAGAGAGTATGGTTCATAACAGGTGTCTAAGATCCCAGTGGCACCCAACCAAGTCTAACTATGCTTCGTTCCAGGTACATCTTCGGGGTTCGGTCGGCGTCTCGTTACGACTGTCCTATCTCGGGGGGACCGTGTGATCGCAACAGCGCGCTCCATCGAGAAGATACAGGATTTCCCCAGCTCACCCAACCTTTGCTTGTTGCCGCTTGACATTACATCGCCTCCCGAGACCATCAAAGGAGTGGTGGACGAGGCGGCCGGGAAATGGGGAAGTATAGATGTCCTCGTGAACAATGCAGGCGTCGGCATGCCCGGTCTTCTCGAAGAATGCGGGTGAGTGGGAATCCGTTGCGTTCGTTGGCTTGTTGTGGACTCGATGCACCAGCATTCAAACAATGATCGCACAGTATGAAGTGGGGGTCTTTGGACCGTTAAACGTCACGAATGCGATATTGCCATACATGCGTAGACGTAAGCCTAAAGTGACTATAACTCGGAAATGTTGACCCTAGGTATTTTCTGGAACAAGAAAGAAGCGGAACTGTCGTCATCGTTGGGAGCCGCAGTGCTTGGAGACCAGAGATAAAGGTGCTCACTGCTTCTTGATTCTCACCCTCGTTTGTACTCAATTGTGTTGATAGGGTCTGGGTCAGTCGGCTACGTGGGGTAAAGCCTCGGACTCTTATTCATTATTGTTGCAGGGTTCTACGGATCCTCCAAGGCAGCCGTACAAAGTAAGGCACTGCATCGCCGAAATGTCCCTTACTCTGACTCCGTTCGCTTGTCAGCGATGGGTGAAACACTCGCTATCGAGTTGGCGCCGCTGAACATTCGGGTGCTGATCGTCGAGCCGGGCGCGTTCAGG
>JBBPLK010000125.1:48048-59775 GCA_038089735.1 Exsudoporus frostii
ACCTTCCTTACGGAGTAAGATACATGGTATTCCCACATTGTTTCTTTTCGAGTCCTCCTGAATTGACACCACGACCTCCACTAGCTGTTCCTTGATAAATTCGACGATTTCCGTAGAGGAGGGTCGACCACTGTCCACAGCAGACCAGCATCGTAGTAAAAAGGCCGTTGGCTAACAGTAACCAGCGTAGCTGGGGTGTAATCTCTTGGGAATTCGCCCTTTGACTTTGCGAGCAGTACTTGTTCTTCACGAGGGAAGTAATGATATGGTGGTTTTCCAGTAAGGACCTGCCAGACCAAAAATGCGCGAGGAGATGGTAACAGAGTCAACAACAGTATCAATCGGCAAGTCGGAGCTGCGCGAACCTGCCACATGATCCCGCCAAACGAATATACATCGCTTTCGGGTGTTGGAATGACCACCGACATATTCTCTTGGTTTTGCTGGAGGAGCTCAGGAGCTACCCAGCGGAGTGCTCCATTTTCCATGTATATTTCAGTGAGCGGTGAACCTTGGGGCTTCGCCATCAAGGGCAAAAGACCGAAATCGAAAATGCATGCTCTTCCGTTGCTGCGAATAAAGATGCTTGACTAGAAGGTTTAAAGTGAGTAGGTGAAAAATAGCATGCAAGAGCACGCATACACCAGAGAGAATTCCATGTGTGACGGACTGAGAATGCACTGGGTGATGCGTCAATAACTAGACAGTTATACTCAAAACTCGATTCTTACAGTACTGCAGTCCCACAGCAACATCGCTGATCTGTGATGTCGACTTCTAGTAATCCTAGAGGTCAGATATTGGCTGAATGCTTACTAAGACAAGTCTTAAGGGTGTCGTCAGGTTGGCGTTGTAGCGCGCGAGGTAAGACGTTAGGGTGCCATTTTCAACCCACGGGAGAACCACAGCAGGGGAACTTGCGACCTCAATGGTTCCCAGAAGGGGCAAGACATTAATGTGATCAAGCTTGACCAAAACGTCGATTTCTCGACGAAATTGCTACGTGGCAATCAGATACCTGAGGTAGACGATGACCCTCACAAAACGAACCTTTTGGTTCAGGGAGGAATGATCCCCGGCCAAAGGCTTCGTTATCACTTTAATTCCAACCTGGATCAAGGGATGAGTCGATTGAATGTGAAGATCCAACGACAACGCAACTCGGATGGACCTAAGGTTCATCTGGAGTGTGCCTCGGTAAAGGCCTCCAATATCGCCAGATGAAAATGGATGGTTGTCATCTTGAATGACAAGCCCTGTGAGATCAGAGGATAAATCGGGTGGCCTATCGCACGTGGTGAGTTATGAACAGATCGACTTGTGCAGTGGCAGCTCACATGCCGTAGATATTCCGCGCTGTCGTTGGCTTTTCATCGCTGGCCGTCGCTTCAACCCACGGTCTACGAGTATCCGTCGGTAACAGGGACTTTAAATTCGAGAGGTTAGCTAGCCTATGCATCTAGACAGAAAGGAACTTACTGGATGATTACTTGCCAGAGGCATGCCCTCAAAAAGTGAAGGGGCGATCTTGCTCAGATCCCATAAACGAACACACGAGTCCCATGCTCCACTGACAAGCTGACGATCGTCAAGAGAAATAGCGATGGAGTGGATACTGCAATTGTGTCGAAGGGTTGCTCCAACTTGGTGGCGTGTAGCTGTTTCCCAGAGACAGACGGTGCCGTCGCGTGAGGCGGAGGCAAAGAATTTGCCACTATGTGACAATGCGATGGAGAGAACGGCGTCACTGTGGCAAACCCATACGGCGAGCAGTTCGCCAGTGAAGGAATCAAAATACTTGATGGAGCCATCTTTGCACCCAACAAAGGGTCCATCACCATCAGGCGACCACGCCAGGGACCATGCTTTCTCAATAATCCAAATAACAGAATCATCTTCCCGGATCAGGACCGTCTCCTTGTCGCAACTTGCGATTCTTCTTCCGTCCGGAGCGTAGCAGATCCCACATACGTAGTTTTTGTGCTCTCCGAACGGCCCCGCCAGTTGTTCACACGTTGTAGTGCGCCACACTGACACTGATCCGTCCTGCGCGCCGCTTGCAACTCGGCTTGAATCTGGGGAAAAGGATAATGACCTCACAGCACTGGAGTGACTCCCAGCAGATTGAGAGATCTCTTCAGACATCGATACGTCCCATACTCTGACCTTTCCGCCTTTCTCTCCAGTTGCAATTCGCCGTCCATCAGGTGAAACAACAGCTGTCAGTACCAGCACCTCTTTGATGACCTTATGATTACGGTCGGGTACATTCCACGATCGAATGGTCCCGTCCACGGATGCACTGAGGATACAATCACCACCAGGCAAAAATGCTACAAACGTAGTGATTCCTGCGTGCCCATGTAGCACTAACGGTGAGGGTGTTGTCATGTATCTACCGAAGAGCCAAGAGTCAACAGTGGCAATTATAGAATCCATAAATAAGATGCTTACAGCGAAGCATTCTCAATCTTCGTCATGTCATATAAGATAGCACCAATCTCTCTCAGTCCAGCATTCTGGTCCATCTTCTTCAGTGCGAGAGATATGATCCGGGAAGCGATACTCCGGGTATGCTGAAGCTCTGCATCTATAGGAGAGTCCATTTTGTTCGTATTCATTGAAAGTATTCGTTTGGTAGTGGTTCCTGAGGCAAGGCCTCCGCCAGCTTCTCCGGATGACGTATCCATCGAATCCACGATCCCTCTTCCCGTGACGGTGTCCTCCGGGCGCGCTCCCGGTGTGGCACATGGCACGTTATCATATAGTGCATCAGGATCACTATTCCACATTCAACTTGTGAATGGTTTCTTTGACGACAAAAACTGACCCTTTTCTCTCTAAATGTACAAACCCTACGAATAATATACATAAGCAGTCGCGACGACACGCTAGTGACAACCTTACCTTCTCCTGAGACTACACGATAATTCTGAGACAATACTGTCTCGAGACGAGATTCCTGCCCAAGCTCATCTAGCGTAAGTGAGTTCTAAGGACATCGTGGTCAAGATTTGAGAAGTGGGCGACAGATCACGAGACCAAGGACTCACATCTTCAAGGATCGAAATCCAATGACTGTCGTGGGTGATTGCGATGTTCGCAAAAGGTTCCTAAGACAGACAAGTGTAACCGCCACACCCATAATTTTACAGTGTAACTGACTTTGCGAAGCAAATATTGATTAATAACGTCTGAGGGATGAAATGCCTATCAGGGCAGTCAGAACCATAACCTTGATGTAAATATAAAGATCAGATACATACTGGAGATGTATCTGGTATCCGCTGTATTTGAACACCTATGCCATCATACCTATGATTCGGAACGTCGCTTTGTGGTCGCTCTTCGCTTGGGTCAGTCGTCCCCTCGTTACGCATGGTAGTTTGGGTAACATTATTGCCCCTGTCCCTCGTTAATCTTGCCAAACTATTCTGTAGCCGAGAGCTGCTTGGAACCATACTGGACCGTTTTGCAGGATTGGGTCGAGTAGATGGGACATCTGCCTCAACGCTGATCCATCGGGTTAAAAATCCATTCCGTAACGCGATTTTGAACCCGCGGATAAATACAGCCTGGTTTGGAATGCCATAGTCGACGTATGGCCCGGCATGCCAATCCAAAGGACGTGAAGTCTCCCAGCAGAACGTCGGTCCGGCACTATTCCCCTCCATTTGCCTAAAGTGGGCCGTGTAATGCCCATTTCCCGTGACGTTTTCATATGCTGCAACAGACCAACAGCGTGCTTTATAAATTCCGGTAATCACATAGAGGGAGTCATGGTTGATGATCCTCCTCCGACGGTTCACGGCGTAATTATACCACTCTGCCCCATGTCGACTCGCTTGTTCCAGGAAGAGACCGTCGTTTAGGAGCTCGTATCGTTGAGCCCCTTTTGGAAGGATGAGGAGCGCACCTTCGCTGGAGGATAGGCTGAATTTATAAGTCAGAGCACTCGATTCGTCTCTGAGGAGTATTTGATGGAATCAGATAGTCTCGTTCTCTCTTTCAGCGACCAAAAAAATGCACCTCTGTGAAACGTCACTCGACGGCCCAGCCGTTTCAACGCGCGTGACAGAAGAAGAAGAAATGATGCGGCCAGGGTTCTCGGCATTGGGAATAGTCCTGATGTCTAAATCACTTTGATCGATGCAGGTGAAACCCTCGGGAACGCCGTAGCGACGATGGAAAGGATGCTCTCGAGGTAAGCATATGTTGAAAAAGACGTCAAAACCGCCATCATCGGGAATGACGACCCCAACATCGCCAATTCTGAGACCATCTCGGCGTTCCATCAAAAGTTCGTTGCTTGGTTCAGGAGTCCATAGAGGATAGCCACGAGGAGATGTCAACAACCTTGCATACACGTCCTGGGGAGATCCAGGCATGGCGCACTGCCGTCAGAGACCCAGTCCTGAGCTGTGCTCGGTTATAAGTGAGCTGAGATAGCGTGGAGTCCTGAGCGCTAAGCAAGTATTATTTACTTCGTGACCTGGGTTCCTTGCCTTTACATAAAAGGACCTTCCCTGCGCTCAGCTTACTTGCTGAATTCTGTACAGCATCCTGCGTGCAGCCTGTTCTGGGCCTGGGTCAGAGCAGAACTTGAACCAACGCTGCAGTGAAGGAGTGCGGAGAATCCTTTCAAGTACAGTGGAACACTGAAAATGGTGCCACCGCATCCACCTCCATGAAAATGTCTTATACCACGCAAATGTCACAAAACAACATTCTCGACACTCTAGAGACGCAGAAATTTTACAGGTGTAAGATAGTGTAATTAGATTGTATACGAGAGAGAGTTGAGGTGATGTTGCCTTTGTATTAATAATGAGACGCAAACTGCTCCTTTGCGAGGGTGTAAAATCTGAGCGAGCGCGACAAACATTCAAACTCCTCCCGGCCGCGCTCGTCGGCCTCACTGCCAATGCGCCTGAGTTCAAATATTAAAGCACCGCAGCGCCCGGCCCGACTGACACAATATACTGGCCAAGGCCCCTGAAGCTCGGGACGCCCCTTGCCTCGCACTAAAAAAGAATAGCATGGGTTGATAAAGAAGGGGTTTATGCACACAAAAGTTCTTCCTTGTCTCATCCTACACATGGACCAACGCCATCAGGAAATCACGTCTAGTAATTGACGCTCTTCAGGTAATCCGCCAGACCCTCGACCACGGGTGTGGCTTCTGGCGCCTGGATCGGTGCAACGTACTCAGCAACCAAAATCGCCTGCTTTGTCTTGACTAAGACACATCCATCAGCCTAAGATTAAGAAAGGAAGGTGTCAGCCAAAGGTGGTCGTGACACGATTCGATCTCAGCGGTACTTGCCCCCTTCTTGCCATACAGGTGGTCCCCCTCACACTGGAGAGTGAAGAACTTTTGTCCAGCCAGACGAACCCCGTTCGCTTGTGCTGCCGCTGGGTTCTTGAATACGGCGATGGCAGCCTTTTGCTCTTCAGACGATAACTGGAGCGAGGCATCAGCCCAGGCTGGTGTGCGAGGGAGAAGTGCGTACGCTGTATCCAGCAGATGTTGCCCATACACCACCCTTTAGACCTAGAATGGCGGCCCGGTGCACCTTGCCGCTACCAAGCAGATTCGAGTCGACATATACTGGGATGAGGCATCAGAGAGCGGGCGGTGGATAGATCTAGGACGATGGTGCACCTTGCCAGGACATGAGTGTAGATCGTTCAAGAGGATGGAGTGTACTAGAGAAACAGCAGGACGAGCTAGTGAAGCACGTCGGAGATCGCCTTGATATCGACAGGTGTATGTAAGCGAGTGCTGTGCTCCGTCTCTCCACCTTCTGCCTCCTTTACTGACCTTGCCAGATCTCGAGACGTCTCGTACTTACGGTGAGTCGGACGTTATCGCGTGTCTGCCGTCGCTTGTTTGGAGTAACTTCTACGTCTACCCCGCCGCGGGGGCCCGTTGGAAGACGTCAGCCGCATTTACGCTTTTCTGGCTTAGTAACTGGTTTCATACTGATCGATGGCCTCTTCTGGTGGCTAACAACTGTTGATCAGTGATAACGCTCCCCCGCTCAATGGTTTGTCGGTCATCAGCGCAGATGCTTGGACTGGGACGAGGACGTCGAATGGCTTCTGAATCGGCCGCTCTGTTCGCGATAGACTTTTTGGATGCGGGGCCCTAGTACCCGGCTTCGTCACTCCGCGCTGCCCTTAATCAGCGAACGGACTTTTTGATCTCAGCGATATGGAAGGTCCGGGAAGTACTCTTTAAATAAACATCCATCCCACCACGTAGGATACGAATCTCCTCTCAATCGAAGATTCAAGTATGTAATTCCTTTCACCCCTGTCTTACCCATCGCGACGTCCACAACTACTAGTGTGGATTCAGCACGTCGTCTCACCCGTTTACAAGGGCTACCAACTCAGACATCGCGCCAGCCGGATGTCTACGTAAGCGCAACCCAGCGGTTCAACATGTTCACGCTAACCACTTAAATACGTCACCTACACGTAGGATTCGCCATCCTCGAGGTGTGTTATCTTAACCCTCCCCTCATCCTCGAGACGTCTTTTCAAACATGCGAAGCCGTATGGAGCGTCGCTGATTCAAGTATAGCGCCACACGACGGTGGGATGATCGTGAACCGATGTTCTCGCAAGACTCCACCTCAGAGACACCGCGAGGAGTTTATCGTCACGATTTTGAACATCTTACGGTATTAAATCAAAGCTCGCGTAGACCTGAATGTTCAGTTGGGGAAAATATATATAATTAATTTCCGTAGTTAATGAATATAATATGTATATCTTTTCCATGATTTGTAGGCGGCAGAACAGATTGGACAATACCACTTGCAGTGCACTTCAGTGTTAGATTCGTGATCTCTTCCACGTATGACATCCACAGCCGAGGTACAAAGCCCGCAGTACAGGAAAAAAATCCAGAGGCAGACACGGTTTATGATAGATCCTTTACAACTGGTAAAGCAGAGCTGTAACAACGTGCCAGTGCCTAGGTTGGAAGCACGACGTGACCAAGTTCTATTGTACATAATAGCTTTACAAGAACAACTACATATGCAAGAAAGAGGGGTGATTCAACATACATCGTCAACAGCCAAGATAGAGGGGATACATGAAAAACAAGACAAACATGACAGTGAGTGCATACATTTCGTCGTCCACAGAACCCATCGATGACAAGCATGTGTGGAATATTCATGAGCGGAGGGGGGACGCAATCGTCCCAGCAACATACAGGACTAAGTCTGTACGAAATAAACATCAGCTACCTCGAACACAGAGCATCGTCATCAAACTTACATAGGAGGTAACATTGACCCAACGAACCGGGTAATTGACTTGTTTAATCAACAACTTGATCTGACAGACGCGACATAAATTCGTCCGCGCCACGATCTTCCCTTCCCGTCGATTGATCGTAAAACAATGGAGCGACTGCATGCGGCTGCAGCCATGACATGGCACCGTCAGACCGCGCGGCTCGCACAGGACATCGAGCGGGAGGACAGAACTGGAACCAAAGATGTGGTCATCTGCAACGCGGCCCTGGTGATAGAGCGAGTACGCGTAACGCATGCTTTGGTCTACCAGGGCATCTTCATTGCGAGGTGTGATCCAGGAACTGGCTTTGAAGTGCTCGTAGAGTGCCCCTATCATTTCAATGTCGTGTGCTGCGTATTGGAGGAGTTGGGGCATGAGTGGACGCCCTAGCCATATGCTCGATCCATTTGTCTTGTGCATCGCGACCACCTGTGCTACAAGACAAAAAAAGGGTGAGCCCGGACGCAGCGAACGAAAAGTTGAAACGGTGGAATGGACTTACGGTCTTTGCCCGTTGTCAACAACTGCGCTTGCCGAAGACACGCGTCCATACCCTGCAAACTATGCACTCCAAGAAACAAGTCCGGGTTCTGCTTGACGAGGGGTAACGGCAGGCGCCGACCGCCGGCAGCCAGACGCGCGATCCGCTTCCACTCCTTTTCGCCCCGCAACGATGCGCGCGACTCGATCTCGGCGAGTTGGAGATCCAGCACGCCTTGGAGCGCAACCCCATACGTCGCCGAAATCTCGAGAAAGTCATTGCGGCAGTCCCACATGATCTTTTTCAAGGAAGGGTCTGCGAGAAGGTCAAGGACTCGGCCGAGCCAGGCGAGGGCGTTGCGTGATCTGAGGGCGAGGACGTCGAAGACGAAGATGTGCTCGGCATTGGCAGTGCCAATGCACATGAGGGAAAGGACACCGTCTGCCGCGCCGAGATTCTTGCCTTCGCAGTCGACGATGAGGAAGGGGGAACTGGCGAGAACGCGCGTGGCATATGCGAGGGTGGGTACGTTGGCACAGTAGGTGTATCTTGTCAGTTGCTCGGACATGGTTTCATCTGTATGGTGGTCGGGTGGGTCACACGAAGCTTCTGGCGCAGCAATCCATGTCGGGCCATCTCCCCTATTCCACAGCATTTGCGACATTCTGAGGCAATCTTGCTTGGCAACAGGACCGCCATCCTGCATCATGATCGGTGCATCACCAGCTCATGATGACACCTTTTGGTGCAAGCAAACGGTCAGACATGCCAATCAATAAATATTTAACACAGCAAGTGGGAGGCTAACGAGGTGTTGTATACCCGCATCCGTTTTTGTTACAGCACACATCATGTGCACGAACTCCCACATATCCAGTAACTCATGCCATATAGTAAAGAGGCACAATATGTGTAAGATCTATTACTTCGTGAACGACCGTATCATTTTGGCGGAGATGTGTAGGAAGAAGATGGAGCCAATGAAAGTGAGAGAAAGAATGAGGACGACATATGGGTCACTGTCGAAATTCATCAGCACGCATCCCGTCTTGTCAGAAACACGGCACGTACACTCGGAGTCCTGGCGAGTCGTCCGTGTAAAGCTTGAGCATCGTCCCCGACGAACCACCTGCACCCGCTGCGCGAGTGGAGTTGGGCTTTGACACCTGTGAACCAGCTGCACGTCGACTACAGTCAAAAAAAGACATACTCAGTGCATTCGCCAGGAAGGAATTCTCTGCAGTCCACATACCGAATCTGAGCACCGGGGGGTCTGGCGACGGCATTTGCCTTGCCATTCGACGGGCTACTAGCACGGGTCGAGGCGTCTGAGTCGGACTAGATGAGGTACACAAGTCTGTCAGTGACGAGAAAAACAACGAACTCGCAAGACACGTACCATGGGTTTGATGTTGGATAGGTTCAAGTCGAATGCGCTTGACAAGTGTTGTCGTGGAAGGACTGTGGGAACTCTCACGATGCCGTAGCCTATCGGATAAAGTCACACTAGGTGCAAGAGACAATTTTATCATCAAAAAAATGTTGAGAAAAATAATCATGAAAGGCATAGTTATACTAAAATGACCTTGACAGGAAAATTATAATATTATTGTATTGGAAATGTACGTTCGATCTGAAAAATATTGTATTTCAACTACCATTGTATAATTCTGTATTCTAATTTTCCTGTTAGGGTCATTTTGGTATAATTATGGCTTTTATGATTATTTTTCTCGACATTTTTTTGATGATAAAATTGTCTCTTGCACCTAGTGTCACATCGGAATTTCCTTTTCTGAATCAGTAGACTGCGCTTGCGGCTTGGAGTCAGCCTTGACTCCATGCACATTCGTTAAGTTACCTTGATTATTCCCCAGCTCATCAATGTCTCTGGCACGTACTAGACTTCTCACTCTTGGATGTAGAATGTCCTCATACGTCGCTCCTAGTTGACTGCACTCGTTGCACGAGGCTCCGTCGTGCTTGCCGAATACCAGGAGCCAGGTGCACGAGACTTGACACAAGGCATGTCGCTCCACTTATCTCTCTGCTCATTCATTCATCAAAGTCACCTATCGCAGCGTCCCAGACTATCTTATCAAAGATACCTCCAAACGACAGTAAACTCACCTATGTCTGGGACCAGTATCTCTTTCACTACATCTCCGAAGGTGGTTTCGTCTACCTCGTCATGGCGGACGACGCAGCCGGTCGGTGAGTACGCCCCTCTCACCTCCCAATAAACACACGAGGCAGACACATCTGATCCTCGCGGAGTACAGTAAAACGCCGTTCGCGTTTCTAGTCGAATTGCAACGCAAGGTGTGTTGTGCCTGCCGTGTTTGATCCGTCCCACCTCTTTATGCCAAATCTGTTACTAACACGCCACCCCACGCAGTTCACCGAACTCCCTTCCTCCTCGGCCGCGTTAACCTCCACACCGGTATACGGCCTCCAAGGGTCCTTCTCGCCCACGATCGCCTCTCTCATGCATACTTACAACACCTCCCCACCCGTCGACGAAGTCGCCCGCGCCCAAGCAGAACTCAACCAGGTCAAAGACATCATGGTCAAAAACGTCGAACAAATTCTCAGCCGTGGCGAACGCATTGAGCTCCTTGTCGACAAGACCGACACCATGGCCACCCAAGCGACCGCCTTCCGACGCGGTGCCCGAACGGTACGACGCCAGATGTGGTGGAAGAACAGCAAAATTATGGCCTTGTCGGTGTTGGTCGTCTTGTTGCTGTTCTATATCTTGGTGGCTCAGTTTTGTGGGGCCGCGCTTCAGTGCGCAGCGTGATCAGTACTTGATTGATGCCGTTTTTGCTTGATTCGGAGCCTTCTTATTGTAGTATTTTGATGGTCTATGTTGATGTATTGTATGCCTCCTATGTGAACTAGCTCCCTGAGATATCGCTCGTACCCTTAATCGGGTATCGAATTTCACTACTCGAGTAAGTACTTAGAGATGGGGCATCAGTGGGCCGGACGGTGATTCTAGTTTGGCCTCCATCGTTGTTGCGCGTGGGTGAAAAGGTAATATACCGCTGTCGTCGAAACCGTGCGACCCCGTCCACTCACTGGACGCATCTCCAGGCACAAACTTGACCGTCGATGGTAGTGCCTTGCCCGTCTCCTCGCTCCATGCCCGTCCAGATGCCACTGGCAGGATTAGCATCTGCGGCGATATACGCTGCAAAGCCATCAGCATGTGGTCAGAAATCCTTACATCGACCTGCTCACCATCAACGGGATATACACACACGCGAACGCAATCGAAACGTTACTCCCTACCCCGAACGATATCAAGAACGCAATCCCAGACAGCGTGTATGGCAACACGGACTCGATGATCAGCGACAACAACACAAAATACACGGTCGCGCAGTCCTTCTTGTCTGCTACTTACGTCGTCCCATATGGGTTCGCAACTTGCACGACGTACGACACGACGCGAATCCCCAACCGGGCTGAGGTACGAGGAGAAGCGACTATTTCACCTTTGCATCACCGCCTGGGCCGAGAAAATGCGCACGCGCATTTATGAGATGTTCGATCATACAGATCTGCACCAGGGGAAATCCGAACAAGCAGAGTCTGAAACTGCGTGAACTCGTTTGCCAACACCCCTCTTGCCGGCATGGGGTTACATGCTAGTATGACATCGTCAAGCGGGGGAAAACGCGACTCACGCCGCGATCGTGTTCTAGAAGTTCGACAGTATTGATAAGAGAACGTTGGTGAAGACAAGCTGAGAACACATCCACCGCAAGCAACGACGTGGGGGATTAAGGATAGAGTGACGTTGAGGCAATAAAGATGGCGAGATGGTGAGTAAGTGAGCGCAGAGATGTTTCGTCCTGCATGGAAGTGTTGTGGGATGCCGGAAATCTTCCGCAACACGAATTCACGCTCTAGCAGCA
>JBBPLK010000126.1:0-45230 GCA_038089735.1 Exsudoporus frostii
TATTCATTGTAAGTGTTTGTTTACATTTTTTCTGCGATTTTTTGTGATTTTTGGTAGTCAAATGGTAGTCTATAATGATACATAGTTCATTTAGTAACATAGTTCATATTGTAAATAGAATACTGCAATAATAACTATGATATTTATAACATCTATTATAATTGTAATGATTGTGAAATGACTGAATTTCATCTTACAATGAAATTTTTGTTGATTGTGTTTTTTAGTTCTTTGTATCTGAATGATATTAATGATAATGCATTATAATGCCTGATATTATGTAACAGTATTGTATAACCTGATAATGTACTAGCTGGTAGACAGTCCTGGTCATATACTATCTGATAGATAGTTCTTCTCATTTATAATATGGCAGATGTTCTGATTATGTTTGTCTACAAGATGTCGATATGGCATTATAATAAATATGGTCATTGCTATAAATGCTCCCATCAATTATATAGCATTATCTATGTGTGTATCATAATGCTACATTGTATAAGGGTTTGGAAATTTTGTAATGGATTATATTTTGTGAAAAGTTTTCCTGATGGAGACAGCCCTTACATGGGCGGTCTGGGATGATTTGGCATGCCAACTACCAGTTGGGTGACTATGGTTGTGACCAGGATGATTCCTAGTAGAACAGCCTTCCTTGTGGCATATGAAGCAGTGGTTCTCGCACATGTGGTGAGCACATTTGACAGGGGATAGTATGAGGCAATCCACATCCATAGTGATGGGATTGTGATAATGGCCACCTCCTCCATATGATGATTGGGGTCCTCTCCTAAGGGATACAATGTGGCGATAACTTTCTTTGATCTTCCTCTCCTGTGTTTCCCAAGCCCTCACCCAAGCTTGCCTCCAGTTCAATATCCAGAACTTGATGTTCCAAAGCATGCCGCAGAACATTCCTGCTTCTGCTGCATTATCTCCTACTTCTATTACTGTGACTATTAAATGTCAACCCCCTTCTCCATATGGCTGGACCATTTATCTGCATTTGCCTGCCGATTTCTCTATGCCACCATCCTTGAGAGTACCATGGCCTACCAGGCACTTAGGGCCTTACCATATTTCTCCACCAACAACACTCTCTCCCAACTCATGGTCCTCTTCTGCATTTACTCTACCATTTACACTCTTTCCACCAGGGCCACCTGGTGCTCAGCAAGTGCCCCTAACCCCTTCCAGACCTCCACCACTCAGGAATCTCCCATTCTTCTCGCCCTTGAACAGTGTCTTCTTGAGGCATGAGAACTCACCCTTGGCCTGTTATATGTTGAGGGATTCAACCTTGCCATTGCCCTTCTTCCTTCCTTCATTATTAATGTTGTTCTCTCCCCTGTTGTTCTTTCACTCTGGGAAAGCAAATGATTGGCTTTCTATTGAGGTCCTCTCCTAAGCAAGGTGATGTGGTGATAACTTCCTTCAATCTCAGAGGATTTGGAATACAATTCCTACATAATGGTGGAGGATTTGACTGCTCCCAAGAGAGTAAGCTACCATGATCTGGGGGTTGAGGCCATGAAGGAACCATTCCAACAAGGCATGATAGTTGGTGATTCCAGAATGAATGGAGAGGAGGGAAAATGAGAAGATGTACTTGTTGAATCCAGAGGGATTCTTTTGGTCTTGGTTGAGCAAGGCAAGTGCTATTTGAGCCTGCACTGCTGCATCATAAGGGGTAAAGGCTGCCTTGAAGGCTTGTTTGATCTTGGTCCAGGTCTTGTCTGTGTCCCTGATGCATTTGTCTTTGAGCTTGGCTCACCAAGTCTCAGCAAAGGCTTTTTCTCATCCTTTGGACATTCTGTTAAGGAAAACCATGGTTTGCATTTCATCAGAGTATTTGTCCATATGAAGGGTAAAATAGGCCTCCATGGCCATGAGCCATCTGTTGGCATCTCCAGTTTCTCTGCTGAATTCTTCAGGGAGGGTGGCTTTAATTTCCACCATGTTTTTGTCATCGCTCTCTTCATCACTGAAGGGATCTATGAGGATGGGGGAATGGTATGGAGAATCAGGGGGTGAAGAGTCTGGGGAAGAGGGTGTGGGTACTACAGGTGCTGGCAGATCAAAGTACTGCATTGGGGTATGATCTCCTGATGGGGTCACAGATTGTGAGTGGGAACCACTTGAGGGAGTTGGGGGTGGTTGAAAAGAGGAGTGAGATGATGGATGTGTGGGGTTGTACAATGTTCCGGTTCTGGCTACTCTTTGCAGGGGTGGTTCTATGGCAAATGGTATGGAAGAAGTCCCAATGGCTTCTTCTTTGTCTTGAGCTTCCTGAGCAATGAGAAAGGTAGTGAGGTTTATCTGCTTCATGGTGACAATGGGGTACTACCACTTGGTAGTCCTGTGGGGGTTTAGGCATAGTAGCACTAAACAAGAATAACCTTGATCTTTTGTTACATCAACTGTGACATCAACAACTGACACTTTCATGCCAACCAACCTTGGGGGTTCTTCTAGTCTGGAATGGAGATTTGGCACATATAGGTGACATGCAGAAATCTAGCAGTCTTTCTGTATTGAGTTTACTGTGGTTGAGAGGAGGGGTGATCATGCTGACAAGACCAGCTATGAAGGACATAATCATGCTGACAAGAAACATAAATAGTCTGCAATGAAAGGGAGAATAGAGGCAATAAGACTCAGCCTTAGAAGGCAATGCTTGAAACATCACTGCCTATAAACTGATCCCAGATCTCTGACAAGATCCCTTCATCATTTGTTATCATGTCCCATAGGGCCTGGGATGGTGGAGAAGGTGGTAGTGGGGAGAAAAGCAGGAGGTTTCAGACATCCATAACACCTTTCCCTGGATCTGACTTTGGCAGACACTGGTTGGCTCTTCAGAGTCACAGGTTCAAATTGTTACAGACATATGAGACCCCCTATCTTTTTCCTCGCTCCCACCTTCCACCCTCTCCTCACTCTCTGAGTCCCAAGCACTCTGGGATATGATCTCCAATGATGAAGGGATCTCTCTTGAGATCTGGGAACAATTTGTTGGCGGCAGTGTTCCAAGCACTGCCTTCTAACCATCCCGACATCCTCTGATGAGGCTGCACCTCATCACCTCCTATTTCACTGCTCTCTGTAATTGGCTGTGGACTCAAGCCTCCTGACCTGTTTTCTTCCAATTGTATTTCATATCAGGACATTGCCTCCTTGGCTGCACTCTCTTTATGCGCAGCCTCATTTCCCCTTATATCCCACTTCCTTATTTATCCCTCACCTGCCCTGAAGTCTTGTAGTACTATTTATACCAGGGCTTCTCCTGTGATGTACCTTTAACCTTGATCTATATCATACTTCATGTAATCAACCTTCCATCTCGCTTTGAAGCCTTCTTGCTTCTGGAAGCCATCTATTACTACTAGATGGGACTGTGCCACCATCTCCCTTCTTAGATGAGATTCCGCCATCATCTCTCGAGTATCAACATGGTCATCGATACTGCTCACTCACTGCTCATACAACTTTGCCAGTACTTAGCAGTTGGTAGCTGGAGCCCAGGACCCTTGACCACAGCTAGCTTGGTGCAACGAGGCTGTTAGGCTTCTGCATATTGCTGATATGTGCTGAATCTCCATTCTGGACCAGAAGAACCACTGCGGATAGGTTGACACAAAAGTGTCAGTTGTTGATGTCATGGGTTGATGTAACACAAATCCTGCAAAAACCACTAGGGAGTTTTAGTGGGTAGTGGCATTTGCTGAGTCCCACAGTACTCACATGGATCCTTAATGTCAAAGGCTCTTCATGTGATGTCTCCATAAATAGATTTCCTCCTAAGAGTAGATATATTGAATGTTTGTGGGATAGCGTTAAGCTTCTTGGATACCAAATTGCACACGCATGAATATCTCTTTGGTGGTGATGACCCCCATGCCTTGTGTCATGCATTGGGGGCACATCTAGGCAGCTGCCCTTTGCTATTGTGCCTCTCAAAAAAGAAACTGACTGATCCAGCAAGATTTGTCTCCATAACTTGTCTTGCCTTGTTGTTACACCCTGCTCTCTGTGCCTCCTGCAAAACAGACACAATCCTGCAAGATTTATTCCTACTATCATTATGCATCCTACAAACCAACTCAATCCTACAAAATTTGTCCCTCACCATCATTTTTGCCTTGTCACACATTGCCTGCATATCCTGGAAAACTGACCCAATCCTGCAACACCACCATTTTCCTGGTCCTGCAAACCTTGTCCCCACTGCCATTCTTGCCCTGTTGTCACCCCCTGCTCTCTGCACCTCCTGCAAAATGAACACGATCCTGCCACATACTTCAGTTGAACACCATCATACTTATGATACTACCACCTTGTATATTTACCTGTAGTCCTAGGTCTGGCTGGCTGTTGGCTGGCCAATATAGTGTTATGAACATCTGGGACCCTGTTTCATTTTCTTATCTCCTGCCTTCTCCTCCCCCTTCTGCTCTCTGGGAGATGATCACCAACAACAAAGGGATCTCCCAAGGGATCTGGGATGAGTTTATTGGAGGCAATGTTCTGAGCATTGCCTCTTATGACTCACTTCTCTGACAAGATCCACTGTTTATTTTATCTTATTTTTATTTTATTCATCAGCATGATTACTCACTTCATAGTCATGCTTATCCTATCTCTCAAATCTCTTTTACAACCACAGACAATCTCTCCTCAATTATGTTTCTTCTTATATGTAATCATGTATTCCTACTTACCATTCTCACTTATGAAGTACCATGGTCAATTCCCTATTTATAGTCAACCTCTTAGTTGTATGAATGTCACCTTGATCTACACAATCATACATGTTAATCAATCTCTCAAAGTCTGGATGCTTCTCAAAGACTTCTCAAATGAGACTTCATCATCATCCTCAAGTCTTGTCACTCACTCACCATATATACGGTATGTGGAGTATATGTGGTCATGGTACTGGCCAAGCACTTGTACATCCAGAATGTTGGCCAAGCCTGCAAGTACAGTATTGAGGCCCTGGTAAATATAGTATCAGCTGACATAATATAGCAACTTATTGTTACTTTGTTTAGGATTAGAATATTGAATACAAGTTATGTCATTGTTGTTGGATATATGCATTGACTATATTTGGTGTGGAAAGTAATTAGGTAATAATTTCCATTTATGAAAATAGAAACCTATGAGAACAGCTGATCTGGGAGTACAATAGGCAATAATACAATTGGCAAGATGGATACAAAACAAATATATTATACATAGTCAGAACCTCAATACCTTTTGCTAGGTTTGGTGACCCATTTGCTATATCATAGGTTTTTGGCAGGGCTATCAACTTGTTTGTAAGATGTTGACCTGGTGAAAGAATGAGGGCTAGAGGGAGGTGAGGGCTTGTCCTTCGACTGGTTTTTCTGTCTTCCTCAATCTTCCTTCTCTTTCCCTTTCCCTTTCCATTTTTTTCCCACTGCTGCAGTTTCTTGCTGCAACAACTCACCTTCCTGGTCTTCTACCTCCCTCCTCTCATTCTCCCTTCTTCTTGCTTCCTCCTCCTCATTCCTCTTTAGTTCCAACTCCTTTCTTGCTTCCTTATTTTTTTTATACCTTTCCACCTCCTCTCTCCTCTCTAGCATCTCCTTCCTTTTCCTCTCCTTGACACCCACTACCTACAATCCTTGCCAACCTTTCTCTGCTGCCAGAGCCTCCATGTCTTGTGACTTTGAAATGATGACATTAATAACATCAATGACTTGCTGGGCCCATTTAATTTCCAGTAATGATAAACTAAGAAAAGAAGGTGTGTTGTCAGCATCCAGCTCCACCTCTACTGCCTGCCAGTATTTGCAAAGCAGAAGGCCCAGGCCAAGGACAATGGCAGTCCCTTTGTTTCAATCTGCAAACCTGGCCTTTTGAAGTGTGGCACTGGTGATGTAAAATTTGTCCCAGATGATGTAGAGATTTTCAGGAAGGTAATTCCTTCCCCAGTGCCAGGATGTCCAAATGGGGAGATTTGTCCTTGACAAAGGGCAAGGGGAGACATGTTCCTGTAAGAATATGAGTAAATACTAGTAAAGTTATCCTAAAAAAATCCATACAAATTGGGGGAGGGAAAATAGAACATCAACCAGCTTGCAATATTCAGAGGCATTAGATAAACCTTGTAAAAAAGCAATTTGGTTGTCAACATTTGCTGTGGGACTTCCATCTTTCAAAACCAAGGGTTGGTTGGACAGATGAGGCCAGATTGAAAAGGGTTGTCTTGATGATGAAGGAATGGCTTCATTTGCAGCTGGAATGTCAGCAGCCTTACCTTTTCCTGCCACTGTTATGTCAATTGTGACATTAACAACTAATACTTTGTGTTAACCAATCCTTGGGGGTTCTTCTGGTCCAGGACGGAGACTCGGCACATATAGGCAACGTGTGGAAACTGGGTACCACAGCTACACTAAGCTTGGTATGGTCAAGGGTCCTAGGCTCCAGCTACCAACTGCGAAGGCACTGGCAGAGTCATGTTAGCAAGTCTCTACAACCGTGTAGAGAGAGAGAAGAGAGATGGTGGCAGAGTCCCATCTAATGCAAGCAAGCAAGTTTCCAGAAGCAGAGGGCTTCAAAGTGAGGAAGATTGATAAATATGGTATAGTGTGTAGATCAAGGTTGGGGAAATACATCACAGGAGAAGCCCCAGTATAAATAGGTAATGGTCAGTTTAGGGCCGGTAAGAATATAAAGGGGAAATATGAAATAGGGGAGTATAAGGCTGCACATAAAGAGAGTGCAGCCAAGGAGGCAATGTTCCAGTTGTAAGCAAGAATGACTAAATAGAATAAATGGGATTACAAGAGAGGAAAGGGAATGTAATCATGCTGATGCAAAGGCATAAGTGTGATGATGTGAAAGCAGTGTATCTCATAATCATGCTAACAATAAATATCAAATGAAACAGAAGAGAACGGAATGAAGGAGCGGTGAGACTTAGCCTCAGAAGGCAATACTCAGAACATTGCCACCTATGGACTGGTCCCAGATCTCCAAGGAGATCCCTTCATCATTGGTGATCATGTCCCATACATCTTGGGACAGGAAGGGGGATGGGAGCAAGGAAAAAGATGGGGGATCTCAGACATTTGTAATAGCCACCACATCCAGATTATTATCTGACTTCTTAACCTCCACAAAAGCTCACTTGGGAGCTTGGGAAGTCATTCCACTCTTGGCAAACTGAAGGGTAGTGTTATGAATGGTACTTTTCACCATAATGGACTTAACATCTTTTTCCTTTTGCATCTTATCTTACCACAACATGTGATTATCTTATCACAAGATATGCTTATCTTCTTATCTATTTTCTCATGAGATCTATGATCCACCCTATGCTTGCACTGCCTTCTTTAATCTCCATGCAGTGCATGGCTATGTTTTTCCTTTCTTCTCTTTTATTTGATGCACCTCATGCATCACACATGTTATGCTTCTATGTTTCTATTTCTTTAATCTCCACTACCCACAGCCCAGGGCTTAGGGTTAGTCTATATGTGATTAGTATCAGTAGATCTGACACAAACATGGACATACAAGTAGAGTAGTATATAAAGGCTAAAGTCACCACCAGAGAACTTTAGTCAAGTTCTCTTGGAGTTTTCCCAGAAGCTTCTCTATCTGAATAAGACTCTTGAGCATATGCTCTCTCCCCCCTTTTTCTCTCTATAGTAAGCAGCCAAGTATAGACCTTTAAGTGGGTGAAGCATTTAGTTGTTTTAGGTAGGTTGTTAGACTTGGCTTTGATGAACTGAACTATCAGCTCTCCAGCTTCTGCATGCCTGCATCTGCAAATCACTTAGTCACTATACATCCCTGTACACCCCTGTATAGTGATTACAGCATTACAGGAATGGCCCCCTCTGTCCACTGCTGTCACAGGGCTGTTACAGTACTGCACAGTACTATAGTGATTGCCTCCACTGTGATGGCTCCATCTGATAACCTGTGTTGTCACAGTGTAATACAGTGCTGCATGTGGCTGTGACAGCACTATACAGTACCAACCTTGTCAACATACTGTACAGTATTGTATATTACTGACATACTATATAGTGGTGGTCACACTGATCTAATGTAGCAGAAAACAATGGTATTTCACCAGGTAATGTATAGACTACTAATCATAGGGTATATATTAATCTAAAATGACTGCCCATTCCTAAGAATTGGTCTGAATGGGATTACCACTATACCCAGTCCTTTGGATAATATCAATACATTGTATATTCAGAAAGGGAAAGGGTACTTACATGCCAATTGTTGCCCACTGCTGGAGCATCTTGTCCAGTTTTGGAGCATGGTATGTGTTGGCCACAACTTGGTTTAGAAGTCGATATAAATTGTTGTAATAACCTTCAACTTGTTCTGCATTGAGGGTCACATGCTTGTTGAATCTGTGACTTGCAAAATTTTCCAGGACAAATCAAAGCTAGGAAGTAGGCTACAGTCAGCTGGAATATAATAAATCCCAACACAAACATATCATTGCTGTAATAAGAAGTAGTGCCTTGTCAGGAATGCATGTCTGGAATTCCAGAAACTGATGCAGCACCTTCTTGCTTGAACTGTAAAAGTAGGAAAGACAAATCCTCTTGAGGGTGGGGTGCACAAAGTTGCTCCTTTTCCCCTATAAGTCAAGGAATAATGTTTGGATAAGCTATTGAAGCCATATACTCATTAAACTGTCTGGAGCACCATGTAAATACTGAGCATTCTTAAGAAGCTGTGCTGCTTTCCTCTTGATGAATTTGATCTGTTCAATTTCACCATGAAAGTATTCAGGTGGAAATAAATGGTAATCATCTGCAATGCCACAAATGGCATACTTCTTGAGTTCTCTATGAAAGTTCTGGATATCTGAGTAAAGCTGCAAGGCTATAAGCATCAACCTGAGTATTACCAAAGAACAAACTTAAAAGAATGGCCATTTTTCTTGAGTACAGTCAGTAAAATCCTATGACAGATATCAGTAAACATATTCAGATAGATGATGGATGGAATATCCAACCAGACTCAAGTTCCAGCCCCTTCTCCTCATATCTGATCACCACTCCACTATAATATCCATACAGATGCCATTGATGGCCACTTCTCAAGGGGGGAATGGATCTTCAGTTGTAAGATGGAGTTGAAGCTTTGCCTTTGCTTCATCTAAAAGTCTGCTCTACAAAGGGCTAAAGAAGGTCATAGTGATAGGACAGACAATGATTTCTGCCTTGGATGTCTTTGAATACTTACCACCTTGACAAGTCAGAGCACAACACCTGTCTTGGTTGACAAGGGTCAAGGCTTGTGAGATGTCACTTTGCTCAGTTTTAGTGTGTGCCATGGTTCTTTGCTTCTCTTGTCCACATGGATTAGTTTGGGACTTCTTCAGATGGTGGTGGTTGTCCTCATTCTGGACATTATTGAGATAGCTTGGGGAAGGAGAACAAGGGCAATGGTTCCTCTTGTGATGACAGTCAATGACATCATAGTTCATATTGGCCTGAGAGTAGGTATGAGAGAAAGATAACCTGATGACCAGGGGTACAACATACCTGACCATCTTCAAATGGTTCTGACCTATTTTTTGTGTGAGCTCTGCCATCTTGAGGTGAGGTGCTCTGGTGCTGGTTAGAGTCAGCAGTTTGTACATGGTCAGGTTTGTCAACTTGAGGTGGACATGGAGGACTCAGACATTTACAGGCTGGATGAGATGGCTGGAATGGTTGAGATACCTGAGACTGAGGAGTATGCTGCAGAGCTTGTTGAGAATGCAGGGGTGCTGTTACAGACATCTGGGACCCCCCACCTTTTTCCTCACCACCACCTTCCTCCCTCTCCCCATTCCACAAGTCCCAAGCTTTGTGGGACATAATCTCCAATGACGAGGGGATCTTACCCGAGATCTGGGAGCAGTTCGTCAGCAGCAGTGTTCTGACTTTATCCAATGAGGCTGCGCCTCATCGCCCCCTATTTCACCTCCTTTCCTGATTGCCTGTGGGTCACCACCTCCTGACCTGATTTCTCCCTATCTATTTCCTATCAGGACAATACCTCCTCAGCTGTGCTCTCCTTATGCACAGCCTCGTTTCCCTTTTATATCCACTTCCCTTATTTATCCTTGACCTGCCCTAAACTCTCTACTTACTATATATACCAGGGCTTCTCCCATGTTGTACCTTAACCTTGATCTACACCTTACTTCATGTAATCAACCTTCTCCTTTGCTTTGAAGCCCAATCAACTTCTGGAAGCCATCCATCCTTACTAGATGGGACTGCACCACCGTCTCACTTCTTAGATGAGACTCTGCCATTGTCTCTAAATCTCGACACAGTCATCGACAACTTGCTCGCTCACTGCTCACACAACTCTGCCAGTGCTTAGCAGTTGGTAGCTGGAGCCCAGGACCCTTGACCATAGCTAGCTCGGTGCAGCGAGGCTATTAGGTTTCTGCACATTGCCTATACGTGCTGAGTCTCCATCCTGGACCAGAAGAACCCCTGTGGATTGGTTGACATGAAAGTGTCAGTTGTTGACATCACGGGTTGACGTAACAAAAGATCAAGGTTATTATTGTTTAGCGCTACTATGCCTAAACCCCCATTGGACTACCAAGGAGGTAGTACCCTGAAGCAACCATGAAGAGAATCAACCTCACCACTCTTCTTACCGCTCAGGAGGCCAGAGACAAGGAAGAAGCTATCGGAAATTCACAGGGAAGACCACCCACTATAGAACACAAAGGACCGGTCCCAGCAGGAGTGTCATACAACCCCATGCGTCCACCATCTCATCCCCCATGGGCACCACCAACTTCCTCAAATGGTCCCCACTCATGATCTGCGACCCCATCAGGAGATCGTACCCCTACGCCACACTCTGACCCTCCCCTACGCTTGGACCCGCCCCCACCAAGACCTGTGACACCACCTTCCCATCTTACTCCTCACCCCACCACTCGCCAATCAGGGTTGACCCCTATAGCGACAACAACAACAAAGAAGACATGGTTGATATCAAAGCAGCCCTCCCTGAAGAATTCAGTGGAGAGACAGGAGATGCCAACAGATGGCTCATGGCTATGGAGGCCTACTTTACCCTTCATGTGGACAAATTCCCTGATGATGCATGAATGGTCATTTTCCTCAACAGAATGTCCCCTTTGCCAAGGCTTGGCTCACCAAGCTCGAAGACGAACACGTTCCAGACGCAAACAAGAATTGGACAATGATCAAGAAGGCCTTCAAAGTGGCCTTTACCCCTTATGATGCGCAGCACAAGCCTGAGTTGCCCTCGCATCCCTCAATCAAGACCGGAAACACCCTTCCAGTTTCAACAAGTATATATCCACATTCTCCCTCCTCTCAGTCCGATCCGGAATCACCAACTATCACACCCTGTCGGAATGGTTCCTCCAAGGACTCAACCCCCAAATCGCAATCCAACTCACCCTCTTGGGAGCAGTCAAGACCTCCACCACTATGGAGGAACTTTACTTCAAATCTTCCGAGATCAAAGGAAGCTACCAACAGATTGCATCCCTCAGGAAGGGACCCCAACCATCCTATGGAGGAGGTGGTCGTCACACTGACCCCAATGCTATGGATGTGGACCACCTCACTCTCTCCCCTGTTGAACGTGCTCACCACATGTCGAGAACTGCTGCATTTGTCATAAGGAAGGGTGTTCTACTAGGAATCACCCTGGCTACAATCGTGGTCACCCAACTGGTAGTTGGCATACCAAACCATCCCCAGCTGCCCACGCAAGGGCCATCTCCACCACTCCCATTCTGACCCCTACCCAGGATGATCCCCTGGATTCGTTCCTCAAAAAGGTCAAGGCCATGAACAAGTACTTCGGACCCTGAAGATGGCCTTTGACTCTTCTTATGATGAATGCGGAATCCCTCTCTCTGAGAAACCACCAGCTGAAGAATGGGAGGAGTCAGTCAGAGTCTCTATGATAGAAGCTAAGTCCCACATTTCCCCCACTTGTCATGTGTCTTTTTAAAGGGAGGAGATGGGTCAACGTCATCTTCCTCCTTTACTATCGCCCCTGTATTTATTTCTGGATCGAGATCTAATTCTATTCACCTTCCCATCTCGATCTGGAAGCAGGATGGCAAAATCATCGAAGCTAACACATTAATTGACAGTGGGGCAACTGGATGCTTTATATCAAGAGAAGCCGTACATAGACTAGGACTCTTGATTTACAAACTCAGCCAACAGGCATAAGCATGGAACGTGGATGGAATGCCAAATGCAATAGGAACCATCAAGTACAAGACCAACATAGTGTTGGACTACAGAGGAGTGAGAGAGTGATGAGACCTCTTCATCCTCAACTGTGGGAAAGATGAAGTCATTCTAGGACTTCCTTGGCTTAGGGCCATCAACCCAGAAATCAACTAGAAGGATGGAAGGGTAACGATTACCCCGTTCAATTACAGGTGGACAACAGGAGACCCGCCTGGCATACTGGAACAGCAGTACCTCCTATGGTACATGCTACATGACAAAGCAGCTCATATTAAAAATGAGCTTTGTGAAACCTTCAAGACTTGGGGACCCCTACAGTATGCCAAGTTCTTCAACGCAAATGGATGCATACCAGAATTTATCATCAAATGGACGACAATATCAACTATCATCACTCAGGGAGTGACCAAGGAGAAGACTGCCCTGCCTGCAGCCTTCCGAGAATATGTGGACATATTCTCCAAGAAAACTCCCATGAAACTACCACCCTCGCAATCATATGATCATGCCATTGAACTCAAAGACTCGTTCATTCCTCAATGAGCAAAGGCCTACCCCCTAAACTTCACTGAACAACAGGCCTGCAAGGAGTTCATCAACGAACATCTCAAGACTGGACATATTTCCCCTTTCAAATCCCCTCAAGCAGCCCCCTTCTTCTTTGTCAAGAAGAAGGAAGCGGGAAAATTACGTCCCTGCCAACACTACTGGTACCTGAACAGCCACATGATCAAAAACGCCTACCCCCTTTCCCTTATATCCGACCTCGTCGACAAACTATGAGGATTGTCAATCTTCACCAAGTTCAATATACATTGGGGCTATAACAACATCCTCATCAAACCTGAAGATTGTTGGAAGGCAGCCTTCACTACCCCTCTCGGGCTATTTGAACCAAACATCATGTTCTTTGGAATGTGCAACTCCCCCGCCACCTTTCAGGTGTTCATGGATGATCTCTTTGGAGATTACATCGCCAAGGGCTGGTTGGTAGATTATATGGACGACCTCCTTATCCACTCCTCGGATCAGGAAACGCACGATGAATGTACTCGGAAGGTTTACAATGCTTCCGAGACCAAGAAATATACCTCAAGCTGGAGAAGTGTACCTTCTCAGCTGATGAAGTGGAATATATTACAAACGTCGAGGCCCCCTACTCTTTTTCCTCTCTTCCCCCCTCTCCCCCGTCCCAGGCGTTATGGGACATGATCACTAACAACAAAGGGATCTCTCCAGAGATCTGGGACCAATTCATAGGTGGCGATGTTCCGAGCATTGCCTTCTAATGATCCTGTCCACCGCCTCCTCACCACCACCTCTTCTGATTTCTCCCAATTCCATTTCTCCCCAATCCATATTCCTCCAAATCTCTCTGCCTTACTTTATTTCAACAGACATTGCCTCCTCAGCTATGTGCCTATTATACATAGCCTCGTAGTCCCCTTATATCCCATTTCCTCTTATATCTTTACCGGCCCTAAACCTCTATCTACCTATTTATACCAGGGCTTCTCCCGCGATGTATTCTCCCCAACCTTGATCTACACCTATTATCGTGCCAATCAATCTTCTCTCGCTTCGAAGTGCCCATCAACTTCTTGAAGCCTTCTCGCTCGATCTAGATGGGACTCTGCCACCGTCTCCCTTTCAGGACAAGACTCCACCATCGTCCCTTAGTCTCTACATGGTCATAGAGACTTGCTCGCTCACCGCTCGCACGACTCCGCCAGTGCCTAAGCGGTTGGTAGCTGGAGCCCGTACCCTTGACCACAGCTAGCTCGGTGTAGCTAGGGCTGTAGGATTTCCACACGTCGTCTATATGTGCCGAGTCTCCGGCCCAGACCAGAAGTACCCCCAAGGATTGGTTAACACGAGAGTGTTAGTTGTTGACGCTATGGTTAGTGTAACAAAAGATCAAGGTTTATTTAGTTTAGCACTACTACGCCTAAACCCCCACAGGACTACCAGGTGGTAGTGCCCAGTTGTCACCACGAAGCAGATAAACCTCACTGCTATTCTTGCTGCTCAGGAAGCTTGAGACGAGGAAGAAGCTATTGGAACTTCTTCCACCCCACCAACCATCAAACCCCCTCCACGAAGAGTTGTAGGACCCAGAATCTCATACAACCCCACACACCCATCTCCCACCCCTTTCCGACCACCCCCAACTACCTCAGGTGGTCCCCCCTCACAATCCATGACCCCATCAGGAGATCTCATCCAGCGGCAATGATCTGATTCCCCCGCTCCCCCATGAGCACCTACACCCCTGTCCTCCCCAGACTCTTCACCCCCAGGTTCCCCATATCATTCCCCTATCTGCATAGATCCCTTCAGTGACAAAGAAGAAGACGACACTATGGTCGAAATTAAAGCAGCACTCCCTGAAGAGTTCAGTGGAGAGACTGGAGATGCCAATAGATGGCTCCTGGCAATGGATGCATACTTCACCCTTCATGCAGACTGATACCCCGATGAAGCGAAGACTGTGGTTTTCCTCAACAGAATGTCCAAGGGACAAGGAAAAGCCTTTGCAGAAGCTTGGCTCACCAAGCTTGACAATGAACGTGTACCTGACGCAAACAAGACCTGGACAACTATCAAGAAAGCCTTCAAGGCCGCCTTCACTCCCTATGATGCAGCAGCACAAGCTCGAGTGGCACTCGCCTCGCTTAACCAAGACCGGAAACATCCCTCCGGCTTTGACAAATATATCTCCTCCTTCTCCCTCCTTTCCATTTGCTTAGGAATTACCAATTACCATGCCCTCTTGGAATGGTTCCTCCAAGGGATTGACCCCCAGATCACCGTACAGCTCATCCTCTCCGGAGCCATCAAGAGTTCCACCACCATGGAAGAACTCTACTCCAAAGCCTCCGAGATCGAAGGAAGCTACCGCCAGATTGCATCCCTCCGGAAAGGACCTCAACCGTCCTACGGAGGAGGTGGTCGCCACCATGATCCCAATGCTATGGATGTGGACCACCTCACATTATCCCCCATCAAACGTGCTCGCCACATGCACGAGAAC
Organism: Exsudoporus frostii; assembly: GCA_038089735.1. Lineage (NCBI taxonomy): Eukaryota > Fungi > Basidiomycota > Agaricomycetes > Boletales > Boletaceae > Exsudoporus > Exsudoporus frostii. The sequence continues at coordinate 15,307 of JBBPLK010000126.1, forward strand.
CACTGCTTCATATGTCACAAGGAAGGCTGTTCTACTAGGAATCATCCTGGCTACAGTCGTAATAAGCCAGCTGGTAGCTGGTGCAACAACCCGAAACCACCCCAAGCTGCCCATGCTAGGGCAATCTCCACCACTCCCCATTTGGCCCCTACCCCCACTCCCCACCAAGAGGATCCCCTGGAATTGTTACGATTCATTCTTTCCTTCTGAGGTCACTCTGGTAACCATTCAAGTCGCGCGTTCAAGTCCCACCTATGCCAGTTTACTTTTCCTTGATTGTTCTCGAGTTCTTCCATTACTTTCCACATTCTTCCATGTTCTCTTGCCTTCCTTTTGCTTAGTCATTCTTCTTTTCAAAGTACTATATAAACCCACCATTTCCCTCTCACTTTTCCCCATGCTAGTCTACCTTGTACTTCTAGCACCAATCCATTCTTCCCTCAAACCCCCAGACTTCTCTAAGTCTTCGCCTTACTTCTGAGTAGGTGCTCTTGTCTTTGAACCCTCAAATTCTTTGAACGTAACCTTACCTGGTTACTCTGTTGGAACATCTCCAACACACGCCGCCTATACCAATAGGTCGAATCCTTGTACTCACAAGGTCTACACTTGTCCTTACCCAGGCCAAGTGTAACAAAAGACTAGCATGAACCTACTTATGGCTACCATTGAGTAAGCCTCACCATTCCCCACCGACCCCCACCTGTAAACCCCCGTTGGGGATTACGAGGAACCACTGAACCTATCGACTCCACCTCTGAGTCATCGCCCTCTGAGGAAGAACCCCTATTCCTTGACCTAGACATTAACGTCCAAACCCAAGCCGAACTTGACTCTACCCTTGACCTCTCGCACCAACTCTCAGCAAGCCTCACTATCCCCAGAGCACCAACCCCTCCATCACCTGTCCCTGTCCTCACTCAGCCGGTCTTCCCTCTGCCACCTGTACCACTTGTATCTTCTCCCCCACAACCATCTCCTCGACCACCCACTCCACCAACTGTTACGTCAACCGTGACGTTAACAACTGACACTGTCGTGTCAACCAATCCTCAGGGGTTCTTCCGGTCCAGGACGGAGATTCGGCACGTATAGGCGACGTGCAGAAACCAGTCAGCTCTAGCTACTCCGAGCTAGCTGAGGTCAAGGGTACAAGGCTCCAGCTACCAACCGCTAAGGCACTGACGCAGTTGTGCAAGCGGCGAGCGAGCAAGTATCTATAACCGTATAGAGAGAGAGGGAGACGGTGATGCAGTCCCGTCTAGTTCAAGCGAGAGAGCTTCCAGAAGCGGTGGGCTTTGAAGTGAGGGAAGATTGATTAACACATTGATTAGTGTAGATCAAGGTTAAAGGAAAACAGTCATGGGAGAAGCCCCGGTATAAATAGTACTCTATGGCTTTAGGGCCGGTAATAGATATAAAAGGAATATGACTAAATAGGGATAGGTGAGCGGTGCATAAAGGGAACACTGCCGAGGAGGCATTGTTTGAGAGATGAAATAGATTGGGAGAAAACGGAATGGAGCGGAATGGAACGGAACGGAGAGGAGTTCGGGTGGACTCGGGGTGGGGGTGGAGGCGATGGGTAGAGCCTTCTAGAAGGCTATACTCGGGACAGCTCCTCCGACGAATTGATCCCAGATCTCCGAGGAGATCCCTTCGTCGTTAATGATCATGTCCCACAACGTTTGGGATGAAGGAGAGGGCGGGAGGTTGGAAAAAGGGTGGGGGTCACCTATATCTGTAACACCAACCATGAACACCACCAAACCTATTGAACTTCGCATTGGTACCCCTGAAGCCTATGATGGCTCCTTTGAAACCTCGAAACAATGGCTCAATGCCACCCAACTTTACCTATTGGTAAATAGTGATGTATACAACTCTGACGAAAAGAAATTTGCTTTCATCCTCTCATATATGACCAAAGGTCCTGCCCTCACCTGGGCAGCAACCTTCCGTGAACACGCTGTAGATGCCTCCAGAACCGTCACCTTAGGAACCTATTCAGATTTCATCACCAAGTTCAACGAATCCTTCAAACAAAGGGATGTCACCGGTACTGCCATTGCTTGGCTCACCACCAAGCGAATGACCTTGAAAAAGGATCGCACTTATTCTCCCCCCTTGAACCAATATATCTCCGAATTCCAGAATCATGTAGCTCGCGCAAACATCAAAGATTCCAACGTCCTGATCGGATACTTCTCAGCCAGAATTCCCCCAGCCCTCATGTGACGCATCATGTCCATGGACACCGTCCCAACCACCATCCAGGATTGGTATTCAAAAGCTATCCATTTCCAAACTCAGTGGGAATGAGCCGAAGAAATCTCCAAACGGAACCAACGACCTTCTCACCAATCATATCAATCCTTTACCCCTTCCCCCTCGAAATCCAAAGACCCCAACGCCATGGATGTTGACGTCATCTGTGTAGGAAAACTTACTTCTGAAGAAAGGAAATGCTGTGTCGAAAAAGGACTTTGTTTCCGATGCAGAAAACCTGGTCATCTCAGTGGAGAATGCCCTTCCTTCCCCAACAAGAAGCCTGACCGACAGGTCAAACGAGTAATAAAGGAAGAGAAACTCCCTAGCTTAAGAGAAGCTGATGACGATGATGAAGAAACTGTTCGACGAATCTCTTTTACCCCTGTGGATTGTTGAAAAGGAGGACATCCCCAATGCAATGTTCTCCTTCCCCCATCTGTGCTAGTGTAACTGTAAAGTCTGAAACGAAATCAATGCAAATCCCCATTCAGCTTATTGTTCCTTCGCACTCAATAAAAGTCATCAACACTCGGGCCCTCATCGACAGCAGCGTAGACATTTCCTGTATCAACAGAGACTTCGTCAAACGAAACAACCTTCCTACCATCAAACTTGCCATACCTATATGGACAAGAAATGCCGATCTCTCCCACAACAAAAGTGGTGAAATCCGACACACTTGCAAACTGTTCCTCGATATCCAAGGACTTGTCCAGAAAGTCTCTCTATACGTAATGATTTGTGGAAAGGAAAACATCATCCTAGGACTACCCTGGTTAAAGAAAACAAACCCCACCATCGATTGGACGACACAAACTCTTGTTCTAGATGAAAACATTGACGAATCCAAGACATTGTATCAACAACATACTGCTGACACTGCCCGGCATTCCTCCTACTACAGTCCTCCCCCATGACTTCCCAAACACGTCCACATTGACATGGTCAAGGAGGATCATCTTGGATCCTACTTAAATTAAGAAACCAAGTCTCAATATATCCACTGCGCACTTGACAACCGTGCTATTTACCAGCTCATCAGATGTGGCTCTCGCTTCCTCCTCAGAGATTCTCCTGTGATCGCCTGCCTCACCACTGCCACTGAGAAAGCGAAGCCAAAGCCAGTTCTCCCTCCCGAATATTCTCCATACTCCTCTGTCTTCTTAAAAGAAGCAACTGATCATGTTCCTCCTTCTCGCCCTTACAATCATGAAATAAACCTTGACAACTCCTTCAAACTACAAATCGGCAAAGTATACTCCCTCTCACCGGAAGAACAAAAAGCTACCGAAGATTTCCTCGAGGAACACCTTAAAACTGGAAAGATCCATCCCTCGAATTCCTCCCAAGCATCCTCATTCTTCTTCATCAAAAAGAAGGATGGAGGCCTCCAACCTTGTCAAGACTATCGCTATGTTAATGCACACACTGTCCGCAACACTTATCCCCTTCCCCTTATTTCCAACCTCATCAATAAACTCCAGGGAGCAAAGATTTTCACCAAGTTTGATGTCCGATGGGGATACAACAACGTCCGCATCAAAGATGGACATTAATGGAAAGCCACCTTCGTCACTCATAAGGGACTTTTCGAACCCACTGTCATGTTCTTTGGACTCACCAACTCCCCCACGACGTTCCAATGCTTCATGAATGATTTATTCTGTGACATGATTGCCGAAGGATGGCTTGTTATCTACATGGATGACCTCCTAATCTACTCCCCCGACCACACAACCCACACCGAAAGAACCAAACGTGTTCTTCAATGGATGGTTGAACTTGACCTCCACCTTAAACTCAAAAAATGCACCTTCACCGCATCAGAAGTAGAATACCTTGGGATGATTGTCAAACCTGGTCAACTTGCCATGGATCCCATCAAACTGAATGGCATTGGACAATGGCCCACCCCCCAGAAAGTAAAAGATGTATGCTCCTTCCTGGGATTTGCAAACTTCTACCGCCGATTTATTCCCAACTACTCAACCATCGCTTGACCTCTCATTGACTTAACAAAAAAAAATTTACTGTGGACCTGGGATTCTCACCAACAACACGCCTTTGATCATCTCAAACATCTCTTCCTCTCTCAACCAGTCCTGCACATCCCTGATGTCTCTTCCCCTTTTGCTATCGCCACTGACGCCTCCAAATATGCCTCCGGCACCATCCTCCTCCAAACTGACCCCAATGGTGAATGGCATCCCTGTTCCTACCTTTCCCAATCTTTCTCTCCTGCTGAACGAAACTATGACATCTACGATCGCAAGCTTCTAGCTGTTATCCGTGCCCTGAAAGCCTGGCGACATTATCTCCATGGCTCCCCTTTCCCTGTTCAGGTCTTCACTGATCACAAAAACCTCACTTACTTCCATAAACCCCAAGCATTGAATCGTCGCCAAGCCCGCTGGCTCCTTGATCTTGCGGACTTTGACCTCACAATGATTCATGTTCCCGGCTCCCAACTTGCCGGTCCCAACGCCCTTTCCCACCGCCCTGATTTTCTCCCTTCGTCTGATTCTGACAATAGTGGAGTCACTCTCCTTCCTCCCTCTCTTTTTGTCAACCTCATCGACACATCTCTCTCTCATCGAATCCAATCTTCCTCCGCCGATGATCCCCTTGTCCTCCAAGCCCTCCAGTCTATAAATGGCTCTATTCCTCCCGCCTTCCGTTCCTGTCTCTCAGACTGGCAACACTCCGAAGGTATCCTTACTTACAAAGGCAGGGTGTACGTCCCCGCTGACACCTCCCTTCGCCAAGCTATCCTTGCTCGCTGTCACGATTATGAAACCGCAGGACATCCTGGATACTTGAAAACTCGCCAACTGGTCGCCTTGGAATTCTGGTGGCCTGGTCTTGCTGCCTTCGTCCAGAAATACGTCGAGGGCTGCGCAACTTGCCAACAGAACAAGTCCAACACCCACCCTACCGTTCCCCCACTTACTCCTATCTGCTCCTCCTCCACCCGTCCTTTCCAACAGATCTCTTGTGATCTCATCACCAATCTTCCCCCCTCCGACGGCTTTGATTCCCTCTTGGTCATGGTTGACCATGGGCTTACTAAGGGGGTGATTCTTTGCCCCACCAAAAAGACCATCACTGCAGAAGACATAGCCACCCTCTTCTTTCACAAAGTCTTCCTCCGGTTTGGTCTATATGACAAAATCATCTTGGACCAAGGACCACAATTCGCCTCTACCTTCGCAAGAGAACTAGGAAAACTCCTCAACTACGATCTCTCCCTCTCCACCGCCTACCACCCTCAATCCGATGGAGAAACTGAGCGAGTCAACCAAGAAGTCGAAACCTATCTCCACATCTTCTGCGGAAGCAATCCCACCTCATGGACTGAATCAATTTCCCATGCAGAATTTGCCCACAACCACCACTCTTATTCCATCACCTCCCAATCCCCATTCTTCCTAATGATGGGATACAAACCCCATGCTCTACCTTCCATCTTCTACAACTCAACAATCCCAGCAGTGGAGAACAGAATCAAAAACCTAACTGCCGCCCGAGATGAAGCCCTAGCAGCCCACAAGTTAGCCCAACAAGTCATGGCTGCCCACAACAAGCAAACTTTTGTCCCCTTCCAAAAAGGAGATAAAGTCTGGCTCAAAGCCCGAAATTTGAAGTGTTCTATTGCCAATCCGAAATTTGCCCCAAAACGAGAAGGACCCTTCACCATTACCAAAGTCTTATCTCCCATCACTTACCAACTCCGACTCCCCAAAACTTGGAGAATCCACCCCGTCTTCCACACATCCCTCTTATTGCCCTATCGCGAAAACGATGTACACAGTCCAAATTTCTCTGCTCCCCCACCTGACCTTATCGCTGGGGAAGAAGAATATGAAATAGAACGGATCTTATGCCATAAAGGAACCCCAACCCAACAGTCCTTTTTGATCCGATGGAAAGGATATTTGGCCAAAGAAGATTCTTGGGTCCCTGAGCGGGATCTCAAAAATGCAAAGTCCACTTTGGACGACTATAAGAAACGACACCCCACCATCTTTCGCCCTTAACTCTCTCTCCCAACAACCACTAACACTCAATCATGCCTTGCTCCAACTCTCCAGACTTCGTACCTACCTCTTATATCCCTTCTATCACTTTAGCTTTGTCTTCCACTTCACTTTCTTCTCCTCTCTCTGTTACCGATGCCCTCCCCATAATTGAAGACTCCACTCGACCCCTGTTACAGACGTGGACGACCCCTATCCTTTTTCCGCCCTTCCGCCCTCCCCATCGTCCCAAACACTGTGGGACATGATCATCAGCGACGAAGGGATCTCCCCGGAGATCTGGGACCAGTTTGTAGGAGGTGATATTCCAAGCATTGCCTTCTAGAAGGCTCTGCTCATCGCCTCCCTTCATTTCCTTATTCCGAGTTCACCCGAACCTCACTCCATTCCGTTCCATTCCATTTCATTTCCTCCTGATCTATTTGACCTCTTGGGCAATGCCTCCTCGGCAGTGTTCTCATTATGCACTGCCCAGTCATCCCTATTTACCCATTTCCCTTTTATATCTATTACCAGCCCTAAAGTCTTAGGTTACTATTTATACCGGGGCTTCTCCCGCGATTGTTCTCTTAACCTTGATCTACACAATATACCGTGTTCATCAATCTTCGCTCGCTTCGAAGCCCTCCACTTCTGGAAGCTCTCTCGCTTGTACTAGACGGGACTGCGCCACCATCTCCCTTTTCTAGGACGAGACTCCACCATCATCCCTTAGCCTCTACATGGTCGTAGAGACTTGCTTGCTCGCCACTCGCACGACTGCGCCAGTGCCTTAGCGGTTGGTAGCTGGAGCCCCATACCCTTGACCACAACTAGCTCGGTGTAGCTAGGGCTGCTAGGTTTCCGCATGTTGCCTATACATGCCAAATCTCCGTCCCGGACCGGAAGTACCCCCGAGGATTGGTTAACACAAAAGTGTTAGTTGTTGACATCACGGTTGACATATTCACGGTTGACGTAACAACCCCCTTCTCCCACATTCTCTGACAACCACATCACAGAATCCGAAGACCTTCCCCTGTATCTTTTGCCACCACCCACTCTGACGATATCCATCTTTCCCCCACTGGAATCCACGCTGTTGACGTCCCCCTCTATGCCCATTATCTTCTCAATGACTTCCCAGATGAACAAACCAATGCATACCTCTCCAGCCAATTACTCGACTTCCAGTTGGCCACTACTTTGGACACACACATGGACATGGGTTCCCCTCTCTATGCCTTATACAAAGCATTCCTCCAGTGTCACTGCCTTTCCACCATCATCTCTCTTACCTCCACTGACAATGCCCACAATGCTTTATGCAAGCAAGTTCTCTGTTCCATTCATGAAGAATTGGAAGGGGATCTCTTCCTAGCCATGTATCAATTAGGAATGCCAGCCTTTGTGGACAACGTCGACAGATACTGCAGGGAGTTATCCTGATGTTCCTCTACCCACACCCCAAACACTCCTATTGCATCATCCACCCCTCTCACTGAGGAAGAATTAACTATCATCGAATGACGAGAGGCCTATTGGACTGGTAACTTCGGACGTACTCCCATTGCCCCCGACCACCAACATTTCCAAGAAGCTTGTTATCATTGTCACTGCCTTGATCACAGACGTCTTAATTGCCAATATTACATCTGTCCAACTTGCCTTTGTAATGCCCCTGATCATCAACTCACCTGCTGCCCCCTTCATTGTCAACTCAACCCTACCCGCACCACGTCTTCTTCCTCCTCTTCTTTGAGAACTTCCAATGGGTCTGCTCGACCAATTCCCCCTCCTCTCACAGACAGATTGTCTTCTCCTCCTCGACGGAGGACTTCTACTCGAAGGACTACCTCCGCACATATCCACACTCCCTCCATCTCTTACTGCCACCCTCCCACTCCCAGTACCGACGATGACAACATTTATGACACTGACGCGTGGAACAACATCAACGGGGATTAATACCTTCATGGGAGATTCAGTTCTAATTGGGGGGTATTGTTACGATTCATTCTTTCCTTCCAAGGTCACTCTGGTAACCATTCAAGTCGCGCGTTCAAGTCCCACCTATGCCAGTTTACTTTTCCTTGATTGTTCTCGAGTTCTTCTGTTACTTTCCACATTCTTCCGGAACATTCCCACAGAATGTTCCCTTGTATTACTTAATCATTCTTTCATGTTCTCTTGCCTTCCTTTTGCTTAGTCATTCTTCTTTTCAAAGTACTATATAAACCCACCATTTCCCTCTCGCTTTTCCCCATGCTAGTCTACCTTGTACTTCTAGCACCAATCCATTCTTCCCTCAAACCCCTGGACTTCTCTAAGTCTTCGCCTTACTTTTGAGTAGGCACTCTTGTCTTTAAACCCTCAAATTCTTTGAACGTAACCTTACCCGGTTACTCTGTTGGAACATCTCCAACACACACCGCCTATACCAATAGGTCGAACCCTTGTACTTACAAGGTCTACACTCGTCCTTACCCAGGCCAAGCATAACAGGAATCCTTTCTCAAAGATGTCACTAAGACCCAAGGACGTGATCAGGTACTTCATACCTTGAGATCCGCCTTCAATCCGTCCTTGGACGAACAAGGAAACCCCCTAGCCGAAGAAACACCCGCCGAAGAATGGGATGAGTCCGCTAGAGTCCTGATCATAGAAGCTACACCCCATATTCCCTCTCCTGTCCATAATGTGTCTTTTTAAAAGGAGGAGATGGGCCAACACCATCCTCCTCCTTCACAATAGCCCCTGTATTTATTTCCAGATCGAGAACCAATTCTATTTGTATTCCCATCTTGATCTGGAATCAGGATGGCAAAATTGTTGGGTCAAACACATTAATCAACAGTGGAGCAACCAGGTGCTTCATCTCAAAAACGGCAGTACAGCGACTAGGACTCCCAGTTACCAAACTGGACCAAACTGCACGAGCTTGGAACGTGGATGGAACACCGAATGCCTCAGGAATCATCAAATACAAGACCAACATAGTGTTGGATTACGGAGGAGTTAGGAAGAGACGAGATCTCTTCATCCTCAACTGCAGAAAAGATGAAGTCATCCTAGGACTTCCCTGGCTCCAGGCTATCAACCCGGATATCAACTGGAAAGATGGAAGTGTCATGGTGACCCCATCAATTTATCGGTGGACTACTGGAGAACCACCAGAAGTATTGGAACAGTGGTACCTCCTACGGTACATGCTACACGACGAAAGATGAGCTCTGTGATACTTTCAAGACTTGGACCCCCATTCAATGAGCCAAATTCTTCAATGCCTGCGGAGGTGTTCCCGAGTTCGTAATCAAACAAACAACCATTTCAATGATAATCACACAAGACGCAATCAAGACAATGACCGAGATACCCGAACCATTCAAAGAATACACAGACGTATTCTCCGAAAAGACTACTAGCAAACTACCACCCTCTCTACCCTATGATCATGCCATAGACCTCAAGGACTCGTTTGTACCAACAAGGGCAAGGGCATACCCACTGAACCCCATCAAACAAGAGGCTTGCAAAGAGTTCATCAAAGAACACCTCAAGTCTGGCAAGATTTCCCCTTCCAAATCACCTCAAGCATCACCCTTCTTTTTCGTCAAGAAGAAGGAAGCCAGGAAATTAAGACCCTGCCAAGACTACCAGTATCTAAATAGCCACACTATCAAGAACGCCTACCCCCTCCCACTCATCTCCAACCTTGTCGACAAGCTCAAAGGATCAACCATTTCACCAAATTCGACATATGATGGGGGTACAATAATATCCTTATCAAACCAGAGGACCAATGGAAAGCGGTGTTCCTCACTCCGCTAGGGCTATTTGAACCGAACGTCATGTTCTTTGGAATGTGCAACTCCCCTGCCACCTTCCAGGCATTCATGGACGACCTCTTCGGAGACTATATTGCAGAGGGATGGCTAGTAATCTATATGGACAATCTGTTGATCCATTCATCAGATCAAACGACCCACAATGAAAGGACCAGGAAAGTCCTCCAATGTTTCTGCAAACAGGAAATGTATCTGAAACTTGAGAAGTATATCTTCTCCACTGAAGAAGTGGAATACCTTGGTATGATCGTCGGAAAAGGAGGAATCCAAATGGACCCTGTCAAGCTAAAGGCCATCCGAGAATGGTCCCCCCCGGAAAACGTCAAGGCAGTCAGATCATTCTTAGGCTTCTGTAACTTCTACAGAAAGTTCATCCCATCCTTCTCAGACATCGCACAACCACTCCTGGACCTCACCAAACAGGCCACCCCCTGGTCATGGGACCCGAAACATGAGGAAGCCTTTAAAAATCTACAACTTGCCTTTACTTGCCAGCCAGTCCTTGCTTTCCCCGACACCTCCAAGCCATTTACCCTCATGACAGATGCCTCTCTTACGGCATCGGGAGCAGTGCTCATGCAGCAAAACACGAACGGAGATATGCAACCATGTGGTTACCTCTCCCAAACCTTCTCCCCCACCAAACGCAACTACGACATTTTCGACCGGGAACTCCTAGCCGTAATTCGCAGACTAGAAGAGTGGAGACAATATCTCCTCGGATCCCCCTTCCCAGTAATGGTTCTTACTGACCACAAGAACCTCACCTATTTCAAGGAACCCTGCAAATTATCCCGGAGGCAAGCCAGGTGGCTTCTCTTCCTCCAGGATTTTGATATGGAATACCATGCCCTACCCGGAGCTCAAATGGCTCCCGCCAACGCCCTATCCTGCCATGATGGGGTGGACACCTTGTCTAACAACACCAACGTCCAACCACTCCCCTCAACCACCTTTGACCACCAGATTCATGTTACGATTCGTTCCTTTTCATGTCAGTCACACCAGTCAGTCACACCGGTCGGTCACAGTAACCACGCAGGTCATACGTTCGAGTCCACTTATGCCCATTTTACTTTTTCTTCCGTTATTCTCCGAGTTCTTCCATGTTCTTCCGGAACATTCTTCTCTCGCCTTACCTAATTGTTCTTTCATGTTCTATTACCTTCCTTTTGCTTAGTCACCCTTCTTCTCGAAGTACTATATAAACCCACAACCCTCTCCTCACTTTTCCCCATGCTAGTCTACCTTGTACTCCTAGCACCAATCCATTTCCCTCTCGAAACCTCTTGGACTTCTTTAAGTCTTTGCCTTACTTTTGAGTAGGCACTCTTGTCTTTGAACCCTCGAACCCTTTGAACGTAACCTCGTAAGGTTACTTTGTTGGAACGCCTCCAACACCCTCTGCCTATACAATTAGGTCGAACCCTCGAACCCTTTGCCCTCACAAGGTCTACGCTTGTCCTTACCCAGGCCAAGCATAACAAAAGACTAGCGTGAACAACCCATGGCTACCATCGAGTAAGCCTCACCATTCCCCACCGACCCCCACCTGTAAATCCCCGTTGGGGACTACGAGGAACCACTGAACCCATTGACTCCACCTCTGAGGAAGAACCCCCGTTCCTTGACCTAGACGTTGACGTCCAGACCCAAGTGGAACTCGACTCCACCCTTGACCTCTCGCACCAGCTCTCAGCAAGCCTTACGATCCCCAGAATACCTACCCCTCCGTCACCAATCACTGTCCCCACTCAACCAGTCTTCTCTTTGCTACCACCACCACTTGTACCCCCTCTTCTCCAACCAACGAATCCACCCACTATGACCACCACCACCAAACCCATTGAACTTCGCATTGGTACCCCCGAAGCCTATGATGGCTCCTTCGAAACATCGAAACAATGGCTTAATGCCACCCAACTCTACCTGTTGGTAAACACTGACGTATACAACTCTGACGAAAAGAAAATCGCTTTTATCCTTTTGTACATGACCAAAGGCCCTGCCCTCACCTGGGCTGCAACCTTCCGTGAAAATGCTGTAGATGCTTCCGGAGTCGTCACCTTAGGAACTTACACAGACTTCATCACCAAGTTCAACGAATCCTTCAAACAAAGAGACGTCACCGGTACTGCCATCACTTGGCTTACCACCAAACAAATGATGTTAAAGAAGGATCGCACTTACTCCCCCCCTCGAAACCTAAGGACCCCAATGCCATGGATGTCGACATCATCCGTGTAGGAAAGCTCACCCCCGAAGAGAGAAAACATTGTATCGAGAAAGGACTCTGTTTCCGATGCAGAAAACCCGGTCATCTCAGCGGAGAATGCCCCTCTTTTCCTACCAAGAAACCCGACCAACAGGTCAAACGGGTGAGGAAAGAAGAAGAACTCCCTAACTTGAGAGAAGCAGATGACGATGATGAGGAAACTGTCCGAAGAATTTCTTTTACCCCCGTGGATTTTTGAAAAGGAGAACATCCCCGATGCAATGTTCTCCTTCCTTTGTCTGTGCCAGTGTAACTGTACAATCTGAAACGAAAGCTATGCAAATCCCCATTCAGCTTGTAGTTCCCACTCACACAATGAAAGCCATCGATACTCGAGCCCTCATTGATAGCGGTGTGGACATCTCCTGCATCAACTACGACTTTGTAAAGAAAAACCATCTCCCCATCACCAAGCTCACCATGCCCATACAAGTCAGGAACGCCGATCTCTCCCATAACAAGAATGGTGAAGTGCAACACACCTGTGAACTATACCTTGACATCCAAGGACTCATTCAAAAAATCACTCTATACGTGATGACCTGTGGAAAAGAAAACGTCATCCTAGGATTACCATGGTTAAAGAAAACCAATCCTACCATCGACTGGACCATGCAAACTCTTGTCCTAGACGAAAATATTGATGAATCCCAGATATTATACCAACAACATACTGCCGATACCGCCCAACACTCTTCCTACTATCGCCCCCTCCCACAGTTACCCAAACATATCCACGTTGATATGGTCAAAGAAGACCACCTTGGGTCTTACTTGAACCAAGAAACTGAGTCCCAGTTCATCCGCCGTGCTCTCGACAACTGAGCCATCTATCGACTTATTAGATGTGGCTCCCATTTCCTTCCAAAGAATTCCCCTGTCATAGCCCGACTCACCACTGCCACGGAATTGGCCGCCGCCGCTGAAAAGGCAAAACCAAAACCAGTTCTTCCCCCTGAATTTTCCCCATACTCCTCGGTGTTTCTAAAAGAAGCAACCAATCACGTCCCTCCTTCCCATCCCTATGATCACGAGATAAACCTTGATGAGTCTTTCAAACCGCAAATTGGCAAAGTATATTCTCTCTCACCGGATGAACAAAAAGCTACCGAGGACTTCCTTGAGGAACACTTCAAAACTAGAAAGATTCGCCCCTCAAATTCTCCTCAAGCATCCTCGTTCTTCTTCGTCAAAAAGAAGGATGGAGGCCTCCGACCTTGCCAAGACTACCGCTACGTCAATGAACACACTGTTCATGACGCTTATCCCCTCCCTCTTATTTCCGACCTCATCGACAAACTCCAAGGAGCAAAAATTTTCACCAAGTTTGACGTCCGATGGGGATACAACAACGTCCGCATCAAAGACGGACACCAATGGAAAGCCACCTTTGTCACTCACAAAGGACTCTTCGAACCAACTGTTATGTTCTTTGGACTAACTAACTCTCCTGCCACCTTCCAATACTTCATGAACAACTCGTTCCGAGATATGATTGCAGAAGGATGGCTTGTCATCTATATGGATGACCTCCTCATCTATTCCCCCGACCACGATACTCACACCGAATGAACTAAAAGAGTTCTTCAACGAATGGTCGAACTTGACCTCCATCTCAAACTCGAGAAATGCACCTTTGCCGCATCTGAAGTAGAATATCTCGGGATGATTGTAAAACCTGGCCAACTCGCCATGGACTCTGTCAAGCTAAACGGCATAGCACAATGGCCCACCCCCCAAAAAGTGAAAGATGTACGCTCTTTCTTGGGGTTCGCAAATTTCTACCGCCACTTTATTCCTAACTACTCAAACATTGCCCACCCCCTTATCGACTTGACAAAAAGAACCTACCGTGGACATGGAACTCACAACAACAAAATGCCTTCAACCACCTCAAGCAGCTCTTTCTCTCCCAGCCAGTCCTACACATCCCTGCCGTTACCTCCCCTTTTGCCATCGCCACCGATGCTTCCAAATACACCTCAGGTGCCATACTCCTCCAAACCGATTCCAATGGTGAATGGCACCCTTGCTCCTACCTCTCCCAATCATTCTCCCCCGCTGAGCGAAACTACGACATCTATGATAGAGAACTCCTGGCCATCATCCGCGCCCTGAAAGCCTGGCGACATTATCTCCATGGTTCCCCTTTCCCCGTCCAGGTCTTTACCAACCATAAGAATCTCACCTACTTCCGAAAACCCCAAGCCCTGAACCGACGCCAAGCCCGTTGGCTTCTTGACCTGGCCGACTTCGACCTCACTATGATCCATGTTCCCGGATCCCAACTAGCAGGTCCCGACGCTCTCTCCCGTCGACCTGATCTTCTCCCCTCATCCGACTCCGACAACAATGGAGTCACTCTCCTTCCCCCCTCCCTATTCGTTAACCTCATCGACACTTCCCTCTCCCATCACATCCAATCCTCCTCTGCCGATGATCCCCTTGTCCTACAAGCCCTCCAATCAATGGACAGCTCCATTCCCCCCACCTTTCGTTCTCGTTTCTCTGATTGGCAACACTCCGAGGGTATCCTTACCTATAAAGGTCGAGTGTATGTCCCCGCCGACTCTTCCCTCCACCGTGCCATTCTCGCCCGCTGTCACGACCATGAAACCGCCGGTCATCCTGGCTATTTAAAAACCCACCAACTGGTTGCCTCTGAATTCTGGTGGCCTGGTCTTGCTGCCTTCGTCCGAAAATATGTCGAGGGCTGCGCAACTTGTCAACAAAGCAAATCCAACATGCACCCCACCGTTCCCCCCCTAACCCCCATCCGCTCCTCCTCCACCCGTCCCTTCCAACAGGTCTCTTGTGATCTTATCACCGATCTTCCCCCCTCTGCCGGCTTCGATTCCCTCTTGGTCGTGGTTGACCATGGGCTTACTAAGGGGGTGATTCTTTGCCCCACTAAGAAGACCATCACCGCTGAAGGTGTAGCCACCCTCTTCTTTCACAAAGTATTCCTCCGGTTTGGACTATACAACAAAATCATCTCAGATCGAGGACCACAATTCGCCTCTGCCTTCGCTAGAGAATTAGGAAAACTCCTCAACTATGACCTCTCCCTCTCCACTGCTTACCATCCTCAATCCGATGGAGAGACTGAACGAGTTAACCAAGAAATTGAAACTTACCTTCGCATCTTCTGCGGAAGCAATCCCACCTCATGGACTGAATCTATTTCCCACGCAGAGTTTGCCCACAACCACCGTCCCCACTCCGTCACCTCCCAATCCCTGTTCTTTCTGATGATGGGATATGAACCTTGCGCCTTACCCTCCATCCTCAACGATTCAACACTCCCAGCCATAGAAGATAGAATCAAAAACCTAACTGCCGCCCGAGACGAAGCCCTAGCAGCTCATGAACTAGCCCGACAAGTCATGGCCGCCCGAAACAAGCAAACCTTCGTCCCTTTCCAAAAAGGAGACAAAGTCTGGCTTGAAGCCCGAAATCTGAAACGCTCTATTGCCAACCCCAAATTTGCCCCAAAACGAGAAGGACCCTTTACCATTACCAAAGTCCTATCTCCTATCACTTATCAACTCCGTCTCCCCAAAACCTGGAAAATCCATCTGGTCTTCCACGCTTCTCTCTTATCACCCTATCGTGAAAACGACGTACACGGTCCGAACTTTCCCGCTCCCCCACCTGACCTTATCGCTGGAGAAGAGGAATATGAAATTGAACGGATCTTACGCCACAGAGGAGCTCCAAATCGACGCTCCTTCTTGATCCGATGGAAAGGATATTCCACCGAAGAAGATTCCTGGATCCCCGAACGGAATCTCAAAAATGCAAAGTCCGCTTTAGAAGATTATAAAAAGTGACACCCCACTGTCTTTCCCCCCTAACATTCTTCTCCAACAACCATCATCACCCAGTCATGCCTTGCTCCAATTCTCCAGATTTCGTACCCACTTCTCATATTCCTTCCATTACCTTAGCTTTATCTTCCACTTCACTTTCTTCCCCCTCCTCTATCATCGAAACCCTTCCCATAATCGAAGACTCCACCTGACCTCCGTCTCCCACTTTCTCTGATAACTATACCAACGAACCCGAACACCTTCCCCCTATATCTTTCGCCACCGTCCACTCAGAAGACCTCTCCCGTTCTCCTACTGGAATCCATGCCGTCGATGTTCCTCTCTATGCCCATTGCCTCCTCAATGACCTCCCTGACGAACAGACAAATGCATATCTCTCCAGTCAACTATTTGATTCACAGTTGGCTACTACCTTAGATGCACACATGGACATGGGATCTCCCCTCTACGCGTTATACAAAGCTTTCCTTCAATGTCACTGCCTCTCTACCATCGTCTCCCTCACTCCTGCTACTGATGCCCACGACACTTTGTGTAAACAAGTCCTCTGCTCCATCCACGAGGAGTTGGAAGGAGATCTCTTCTTAGCTATGTATCAGCTAGGAATGCCCACCTTCGCAGATGATGTCGATCGATATTGCAGAGAATTGTCCTGCCGTTCCTCCACCCATGCCCCGAACACTCCTACTGCGTCGTCTACCCCTCTTACGGAAGAAGAGTTAACCATCATTGACCGACGAGAAGCCTTCTGGACAGGCAACTTTGGACGCACTCCAATTCCCCCAGATCACCCACGTTTCCACGAATCCTGTTACCACTGTCACCGCCTTGGACATAGACGTCTCCAATACCAATACTACTCCTGTCCAACGTGTCTCCGAAACACTCCAGAACATCATCTAAATCGTTGTCCTCTCCGACGTCAACTCAATCCCGTCCACACCACGTCCTCTTCCTCTTCCTCTTCGAGGACTTCCAATGGGTCTGTTCGACCTATCCCTCCTTCTCTCGCAGATAGACTATCATCTCCTCCTCGTCGCAGATCTCTCACTCGAAGGACTAATTTGGCACGTATCCACACCCCGTCTGTCTCTTATCGTTGTCCTCCCACCCCAGGTACTGACGACGATAATGTTTACGACACTGACGCCTGGAACAACATCAACGGGGACTAATACCTTCATCGGAGATTCGATTTTAGTGGGGGGGTATTGTTACGATTCGTTCCTTTTCATGTCAGTCACACCGGTCAGTCACACCGGTCAGTCACACCGGTCGGTCACGGTAACCACGCAGGTCGTACGTTCGAGTCCACTTATGCCCATTTTACTTTTTCTTCCGTTATTCTCCGAGTTCTTCCATGTTCTTCCGGAACATTCTTCTAGAATGTTCTCTTGCCTTACCTAATTGTTCTTTCATGTTCTATTACCTTCCTTTTGCTTAGTCACCCTTCTTCTCGAAGTACTATATAAACCCACAACCCTCTCCTCACTTTTCCCCACGCTAGTCTACCTTGTACTCCTAGCACCAATCCATTTCCCTCTCGAAACCTCTTGGACTTCTTTAAGTCTTCACCTTACTTTTGAGTAGGCGCTCTTGTCTTTGAACCCTCGAACCCTTTGAACGTAACCTCGTAAGGTTACTTTGTTGGAATGCCTCCAACACCCTCCGCCTATACAATTAGGTCGAACCCTCGAACCCTTTGCCCTCACAAGGTCTACGCTTGTCCTTACCCAGGCCAAGCGTAACAATTCACACCATTGATGTCGCATTGGCAGATAAGATCAAAGACTCATCCACCAGCGACCCCCTCGTCCTCTAGGCTGTCCACCAGATGGAGAAGGAACTCCCCCTCTTTAACAGATCCCGAGCAGAAGACTGGACCTTTGACAACGGTTGCCTCTACTACAAAGGACAGCTATACATGCCTGCACCTGCCAGACACAACCTTGTCTCTACCGCCAATTGCTCCTTCGAAGGAGGACACAGTGGCCACCTGCGCACCATCGCCCTCCTTGCAAAAGATTATTGGTGGCCTGGACTTTCCACCTACACCCGGAAGTTCATCTCTGGCTGCACCATTTTCCAGGCCCATAAAGTCCTTACCCACCCTACCATTCCTGCAATCACCCCCCTCGCATTCGAGGCCTCTCGCCCCTTCCAACATCTATCAGTAGATCTCATCATGGACCTTCCCACAACCGATGGTTTTGACTCTGTTATGGTCATGGTCAACCATGGCCTTAGTAAGGGGGTAATTCTCACTCCCTGCTCAAAAACGGTGGATGCAGCTAGAATTACCCAGCTCTTTTTCAACCACGTCTTCAAACGTTTCAGATTACACAAACGAATCGTATCCGACCGAGGCCCCCAATTCACCTCCACCTTCACAAGAGAACTGGCCAGACTACTCCAATACGACGTAGTTCTTTCATCAGCCTACCATCTCCAAACGGACGGGGAAACCAAACGCTACAACCAGGAACTGGAGACCTACCTTCACATATTCTGTGAAGGACAACCACACAAATGGAAAGAACTGCAACCTATGGCCAAATTCGCCCACAACGCGGCTATACACTCGGTCACCAATAAATCCCCCTTTTCCCTAATCATGGGATATGAACTGCGATCCTATCCCCCTCTTGGAAAAACCTTTCTGCCAGCTCTCGAACAGCGACCACCTCAATTGAGGACGCACGGAAAGAAGAAGAAGCCGCCCACAAACTTGCCCAATTACAAATGAAAGAGCGAACCCTATCATGCTTTAAACCATTGAAACTTGGAGACAAGGTCTGGTTGGAAACCAAGAACCTCAAACTCCAAGTCTCCTCCTGAAAGCTCCACCAAACGAACAGGCCCCTTCGAAATCATACAAGTCGTATCCTCTGTCGCCTTCCGGCTGAAACTACCCCCACAATGGAAGATTCACAATGTATTCCACACCTCCCTCCTATCCTCCTATCAGGAAACTACGGAACACAGCCCCAACTTCCCACAGCCGCCACTGGAACTCGTCGGAACAGAAGAAGAATACAAAATCGAAAAGATCATCAATCACCAAGGCACTGCCGCTCGAAGGCAGTACCTAATCCATTAGAAAGGCTATCCTGACTCAGAGCAGACTTGGGAATCGGAGTCTAACCTGGGCAATGCTAAGGCAATGCTCAAGGAATATAAAAACCACCAAAAGCTATAAACTCCCCCATGTCCTCTTCCCTGCAGTCGCTCCTCATTGCCCTATCCCGCGTCTCTCAAGCCCTTACCCAAGCTTGCCTTCAAAAACAATACTTGGAACTTGACATTCTCCGTCACACCGCAGAACACTCCTGCTTCTGTCAGATCATCTCGTGCCCCTATCATTGGGATTATTAGAACCCATGACCCTCTCTCTCTCCACACGGCTAGACCGTCTAACTCCATTCTACCGCCGACTCCTATATGCCACCATCCTCGAAGGGAACACGGCCTACCAGGAGCTGTGCTCCTTACCCTACTTCTCCGCCAACAACACCCTCATCCAACTCTCGGTTCTTTTTCAGATCTACTCCACCCTTCGAACCCTTTTCACCAGGACCACCTGGTGCCCAGCAAGTCCCCCTAACCCCTTCCAAACCACCACCGCCCGGGATTCCCCTTCTATCCTCACCTTCAAACAATGCCTCCTTGAGGCATGAGGACTTACCCTCGACCTCTTATATGTCAAAGGATTCAACTTTGCCATCACCCTCCTCCCCCTCTCCATCATCAATGTCTCCCTCACTCCTATCCTTCTTTTGCTCTCGGAAAGTGAACGAGCGACTTTCTACTCTGATTCACCCCTACCCGATGGATTACCCTGCACCCATCATGCCACCACGACATTCCCCCCCGCTGGTCCCTCCACCGTTGATGTCAGAGGAAGTACGCTCCCTGACAGAGACTATACTAGCTCTAGAGACTCTCCTCAAGGAGAGGACTCCAACACCACCCTTGTCCCCACCGTCCCCTCCACCCCCACCATCGTACCACCTAGTGGAACCACTACCCCCATCTCTCCCACCATTCCCCCAAGGGCCTTACGGAGAAGAAATGCAGTCATTTTCACAGCCAGACTTGCCACTTCCCCCACCACCAGCAACATTCGCTCCTCAGTGGGAACAACTGCAAAACGGCGCCCTGTCCCTCCCACCTCTCCTATGGAGCCCATTCATGTCCCCCCTCCAACCACACCTCGTGCAAGCATGGATAGTCCTCCCCATCTCCCATGAGACGTACCCCCTACCATTACCATTCCCCCAGGACCCAGCGACCCAGGTCCAATTGTTCCAAACCGCTGCTACACCTGTCGGTCCCTGGACCACCTCCGTCCCAACTGTCCCCATTATCGCTGTCCCACCTGTGGACGAACCACTCCCGGCCACCCCAACTACAAGTGTCCCGAACTTCATTGCTCCCACTGCAACATATGAGGTCACTCCCGCATCTTCTGTCCCTCACACATTCCTATGGACCCCTTCAATGACATCTCCTGGGATCTCTCCAACTATGAGATCAACAAGGGAGACAGAAGCTCTTAAGATGGTACTTCAAGACTATAAGGAGGGTAATGTTACAAATGTCGAGGCCCCCTACTCTTTTTCCTCTCTCCCCTGTCCCAGGCATTATGGGACATGATCACTAACGACGAAGGGATCTCTCCATTGATCTGGGACCAATTTATAGGCGGCAATGTTCCAAGCATCGCCTTCTAATGACCCTGTCCACCGCCTCCTCACCACTGCCTCTTCCGATTTCTCCCGATTCTGTTTCTCCCCGATCCATATTCCTCCGAATCTCTCTGCCTGACTTTATTTCAACAGACATTGCCTCCTCAGCTATGTGCCTATTATACATAGCCTCGTAGTCCCCTTATATCCCATTTCCTCTTATATCTTTACCAGCCCTAAACCTCTATCTACCTATTTATACTGGGGCTTCTCCCACGATGTATTCTCCCCAACCTTGATCTACACCTATTATTGTGCCCATCAATCTTCTCTCACTTCAAAGTGCCCATCAACTTCTTGAAGCCTTCTCGCTCGATCTAGATGGGACTCCGCCACCGTCTCCCTTTCAGGACGAGACTCTGCCATCGTCCCTTAGTCTCTACATGGTCATAGAGACTTGCTCGCTTGCCGCTCGCACAACTCCACCAGTGCCTAAGCGGTTGGTAGCTGGAGCCCATACCCTTGACCACAGCTAGCTCAGTGTAGCTAGGGCTGTAGGATTTCCACATGTCGTCTATACATGCCGAGTCTCTGTCCCGGACTGGAAGTACCCCCAAGGATTGGTTAACACGAGAGTGTTAGTTGTTGATGCTACGGTTAGCATAACAGAATATCTGGGAATGATAGTAGGAAAGGAGGGTGTCCAGATGGACCCCGTCAAGCTCAAAGCCATCTGAGAATGGGAAATCCCAGACTCAGTCAAAGCCGTCTGGTCATTCCTCGGATTCTGTAACTTCTATCAGAAGTTCATCCCCTCCTTTTCTGACATAGCTCGCCCCCTCCTGGACCTCATGAAAGCATCTAACATCTATGTATGGGGACCCCACCAGGAGACTGCCTTTCGAGCTCTACAAACAGCATTCACCCGACAACCAGTCCTGGCATTCCCAGACACCACCAAACCCTTCACCCTCATGACCCATACCTTGTTAACGGCATCTGGAGCTGTCCTAATGCAGCACAACACGAACGGAGACATGCAGCTGTGTGGCTATCTCTCCCAGACTTTCTCACCCGCAGAGTGAAACTACGATATCTTTGATCGGGAGTTACTTGCCATAATCTGCAGATTGGAGGAATGGAGGCAATACCTCCTAGGATCCCCTTTTCCCATTGAGGTTCTAATGGATCATAACCATAAAAACCTCACTTACTTCAAGGAATCCCGGAAGCTCTCTAGGTGTCAAGCTAGATGGCTCCTCTTTCTCCAGGACTTTGATATGGTCTATCGAGCCCTACCCAGTACCCAGATGGCACCTGCCGACGCCCTTTCCAGATGAGATAATGTGAATGTCCAACTCCTCCCCTCCGAAGCCTTTGACCACCAAATCAAGGCCATCAATGTAGCCCTAGCAGAGAAGATAAAAGACTCCTCCACTTCCAACCCCCTGGTACTCCAAGCTGTCCACCAAATGGAAAAGGAACTTCCCCTCTTCAGTTGCTCCCGTCCAGACAACTGGACTTTTGATGATAGACAACTTTACTTCCACCACCGCTTGTACATTCCCGACACCACCCGCCATGACCTCATAGCTGCTGCCCATAGCTCCTTCAAAGGATGACATGGTGGCCACCTCCACACCATTGCCCTACTCTCCAAGGACTATTGGTGGCCAGGCCTTTCCACTTACATCTGGAAATATGTCACCAGATGTGCAGTGTGCCAAGCACACAAGGTGTTGACCCACCCTACTGTCCCCACCATCACCCCCCTTGCCTTTGAGGGCTCCCGCCCATTCCAAAACCTCTCCATGGACCTCATCACTGACCTCCTACTGGTCAGCACCTTTGATTCTGTCATGGTCATGGTCGACCATGGCCTTAGTAAGGGGGTAATTCTCGCCTCTTGCACCAAAACAGTGGATGCGGCAGGAATTGCCACATTATTTTTCAATAACGTATTCAAATGCTTTGGTCTACACAAAAAGATCATGTCTGACTGTGGTCCTCAATTCACATCAGCCTTCACCAGAGAACTGGCATGACTACTACAATACGACGTAGCCCTCTCCTTGGCCTACCACCCACAAACCGATGGAGAAACAGAGCACTACAACCAAGAACTCAAGACCTACCTTCGTATCTTCTGCGAAGGACAACCCCACAAATGGCTAGAACTCCTCCCCATGGCCGAGTTCGCCCACAATGCTGCCATCCATTCCATAACCAACAAATCCCCATTCTCCCTAATTATGGGGTACAAACCCCGATCATACCCCTCACTTGGACAAACCTTCCTTCCCGCTCTAGAACAGTGACTCAACTCAATCAAGGATGCACAGAAGGAAGCAGAAGCGGCACACAAACTAGTACAACAACAAATGAAGGAAAGGACTTTCTTGCGCTTCCAACCCTGGAAAGTAGGAGATAAAGTATGGTTGGAAGCCAAGAACCTCAAACTCCAAGAACGGACTGGCCCCTCCGAAATTACCCAAGTCATCTCCTCCATAGCCTTCCGGTTGAAGCTACCAAAGCAGTGGAAAATCCACAATGTCTTCCATGCTTCTCCACAGCCTCCTCTGGAACTAATTGGAATGGAGGAGGAATACAAAATCGATAAAATCATTAATCACCGAGGCAATGATGATCCACTGGAAAGGCTATTCTGATGCAGAGTGGACCTGGGAAGCGGAGTCCAACCTTGGCAATGTCCTGGCTGTGCTCAAGGAGTATAAAAACCAGAAAGGATTATAACTCCCCCCATGACTCCCCACCTCCAGTCACTCCTCATCACCCTCTCCCGTGTTTCCCAAGCCCTCACTCAAGCCCATCTCCAGAGACAATATCCTGACCTAGATGTTCCGAAACACGCCACAGAACACTCTTGCTGCTGCCGCATCATTTCCTGCCCCTATCACCGTGACTATTAAATGTCGACCCCTTTCTCTGTACAGCTGGACCGTCTATTCCCATTCGCATGCCGCCTCCTTTATGCCACTGTCCTCGAAAGCACCACGGCCTACCAGGCACTCAAGGCCCTACCATACTTCTCTGCTGATGATACCCTCATCCAACTCGCCAACCTCTTCCAAATCTACTCCACGCTTTGCACCCTTTTCACCAGGGCCACCTGGTGCTCGGCAAGTGCCCCTAATCCATTCAGGACTGCTTCCACTCAAGAATCCCCTACCATTCTCACCCTTGAGCAGTGCCTCCTTGAGGCACGAGAACTCACCCTCGACCTGTTATATATCAAGGGACTCAACTTCACCATCTCACTCCTCCCCACCGCCATCATCAATGTTGTTCTCTCCTCCGTCATTCTTTCACTCTCAGAAAGTGAACGAGCAACTTTCTACACAGATCACCCCCTTCCCTTTGGATGCCCCAAAGCACACAGAGCCGCCACCACCTTCCACTCTTCCTCCAGCTCCCTGGCCATCAATGTTGGCGGAACTCTGGTCACTGAACGAAGCAATCACAACATTGGAAGCTCTCCTCAGAAGGAGGACTCCGACTCCACCCTCATCCCCACAGCACCTGCCACCCCTCTCTCCAGTTCCACCCCCATCATACCAAATGGAGGCACCACCACCACCACCTCCAGTGTACCCTGCCTCTTACAACACCGCAATGCCATCATATTTACTGCCAGGCTTGCCTCTTCCCCCACCACCAACCATATTCACTCCACACTGGGAACAACTCCAAAGAGGAGCACTTCAACTCCCGCCATTCCTGTGGAACCCTTACCTGTTCCCACTCCAACCCCATGTGCCTCAAGTGTGGATGATCATCCCCGTCCCACACGAAAGTTACCCTCTTCCATTTCCATTCCCACAGGATCTGGCGACGCAGGGCCAACTATTCCATCCCGGTGCTTCACCTGTCAGTGTTACGTCAACCGTGACGTCAACAACTAACACTTTCGTGTTAACCAATCCTCAGGGGTACTTCCAGTCTGGGACGGAGACTCAGCACATATCGATGATGTGCAGAAACTGAACAGCCCTAGCTACACTGAGCTAGCTGTAGTCAAGGGTGTTGGGCTCCAGCTACCAACCGCTAAGGCACTGGCAGAGTCGTGCGAGCGGTGAGCGAGCAAGTCTCTACAACCGTGTAGAGGCTAAGGGATGATGGCAGAGTCTCATCCTCAAAAGAGAGAGAGATGGTGGTGCAGTCCCGTCTAGTGCAAGCAAGATGGCTTCCAGAAGCAGGGGGCTTCGAAGCGAGGGAAGATTGATGAACACGGTAGATTGTGTAGATCAAGGTTAAGAGAAAACAGTCCCAGGAGAAGTCCCGGTATAAATAGGGATCTAGGACTTTAGGGCCGGTAATAGATATAAAGGGAAATGACTAAGTAGGGATGACTGAGCTGTGCATAATAAGAACACAGCTGAGGAGGCGTTGTCCAATAAGTCAATTGGATCGGGAGAATACGGAATGGAACGGAATGGAATGGAACAGAACAGAATGGAAAGAGACTCGGGTGAACTCGGGATGGGAAGGGCAATGAGTAGAGCCTCCTAGAAGGCAATACTTGGGACATCACCACCTACGAACTGGTCCCAGATCTCTGGGGAGATCCCTTCATCACTGGTGATCATGTCCCATAGCGTTTGGGATGAGGGGGAGGGTGGAAGAGCGGAAAAAGGATAGGGGTCGGCCATGTCTGTAACAGTTGGTCTACTGACCACCTCTGGCCCAATTGTCCCCATTATCGTTGTCCCACCTGTGGACGAACTGCCCTGGGACACCCCCACTACAAATGTCCCGAACTTCATTGCTCCCACTGCAATGAGTGAGGGCATTCCTGTCTCTTCTGCCCCAAGGTCATCTTCCCCGATCCCTTCGATGACATCACCTGGGACCTTTCCCATTATGAGGTCAACAAGGGGGATAGAAGTTCTTGAGATGGAACTTCAAGACTATGAGGAGGGTAATGTTACAGACATCTGGGACCCCCCACCTTTTTCCTCACCACCACCTTCCTCCCATTCCATGAGTCCCAAGCTTTATGGGACATGATCTCCAACAACAAGGAGATCTCATCCAAGATCTGGGAGCAGTTCATCGGTGGCAGTGTTCTGAGCACTGCCTTCTAGGCTGTTCTGACTTTACCTGATGAGGCTGCACCTCATCGCCCCCTATTTCACCTCCTTTCCTGATTGCCTGTGGGTCACCGCCTCCTGACCCAATCTATTTCATATCAGGACAATGCCTCCTCGGCTGTGCTCTTCTTATGCACAGCCTCATTTCCCTTTTCCCTTATTTATCCTTGACCTGCCCTAAACTATCTACTTACTATATATACCAGGGCTTCTCCCACATTGTACCTTAACCTTGATCTACACCTTACTTCATGTAATCAACCTTCCCCTTTGCTTTGAAGCCTGATCAGCTTCTGGAAGCCATCCATCCTTACTAGATGGGACTGCACCACCGTCTCACATCTTAGATGAGACTCTGCCATCATCTCTAAGTCTTGACACGGTTGTCGACAACTTGCTCACTCACTGCTCACACAACTCCACCAGTGCTTAGCAGTTGGTAGCTGGAGCCCAGGACCCTTGATCATAGCTAGCTCGGTGCAGCGAGGCTATTAGGTTTCTGCACATTTCCTATACGTGCTGAGCCTCCGTCCCAGACCAGAAGAACCCCCATGGATTGGTTGACATGAAAGTGTCAGTTGTTGATGTCATGGGTTGACGTAACATAGCAGTGGTTTGGAACAACTGGACTTGGGTCGCTGGGTCCTGGGGGAATGGTAGTGGTAGGGGGTATGTTTCATGGGGAATGGGAATGACCATCCAAGCTTGTGCTTGGTGTGGCTGGAGGGGGGATACGAACAGGCTCCACAGGAGGGGAGGAAGGGACAGGGCGCCATTTTGGAGTTGTTCCCGGTATGGAGCAAATATTGCTGGTGGTGGGGGGAATGGTGAGTCCTGTGGAGAAAATGATTGTGTTCCTCCTTCGCAGGATCCTTGTGGGCACACAGGGAGAGGTCAGGGTGGAGGTTCCACTAGGTGGTACGACGGTGGGGGTAGAGGGGATGGTGGGGACGAGGGTGGAGTCGGAGTCCTCTCCTTGAGAAGAGTCTCTAGGGCTAGTATGGTCTCCGTCAGGGAGCGTACTTCTGCTGATATTGACTGTGAGGGGGCTGGTGGTGGGGAAGGTGGTTGCTGCACAATGGGCGTGGGGTAATCCAGAAAATAGGGGTGAATCAGAGTAGAAGGTCATTCATTCACTTTCTGAGAGTGAAAGAAGGACCAGAGTGATGGTGACATTGAGGACTGGGAGGGGGAGGAGTGCAATGGCGAAGTTAAATCCCTCAACATATAAGAGGTCAAGGGTAAGTTCTCATGCCTCGAGGAGGCACTGTTCAAGGGCAAGCATGGAAGGAGATTTGGGGCAGTGGCAGTCCGGAAGGGGTTAGGGGAACTTGCCGGGCACCAGGTGGTCCTGGTGAAAAGGGTTCAAAGGGTGGAGTAAACCCGGAAGAGAACCGAGAGTTGGGTGAGGGTGTCATTGGTGGAGAAGTAGGGTAGGGATTGCAGTGCCTGGTAGGCCACATTCCCTTCGAGGATGGTGGCATAAAGGAGATGGTGGGCAAATGGGGTTAGATGGTCCAGCCATGAGGAGAAGGGTATGGTTATTTGGGTTTCTAATAGTCCCAGTGATAAGGACACGAGATGATCCAGCAGAAGCAGGAGTGTTCTGCAGTGTGGTGGGGAACATCAAGTTCCAGGAATTGTTTCTGAAGATGGGCTTGGGTGAGGGCTTGGGAGATGTGGGAGAGTGTGAGGAGGGGCAACTGGAGAGAGGAGGACATGGGGAGTTTTTACAGTTTTTGATGGTTTTTATACTCCCTGAGTATAGCCTGGGCATTGCCCAAGTTAGACTCCGTTTCCCAAGTCCACTCTGAATCTGGATAGCCTTTCCAATGAATCAAGTACTGCCTTCTGGTGGCAGTGCCTTGGTGGTTGATGATCTTTTCAATTTCATATTCTTCTTCAGTTCCAATAAGTTCCGGTGGGGGCTGTGGAAAGTTAGGGCCGTGTTCTGTGGTCTCCTGATAGGGGGATAGGAGGGAAGCATGGAAAATGTTGTGAATTTTCCATTGTGGAGGTAGCTTCAGCCAGAAGGCTATGGAAGATACGACTTGTATGATCTTGAAGGGGCCCATTTGTTTGGTGGAGAGTTTTCGGGAGGGGACTTGGAGTTTAAGGTTCTTGGTTTCTAACCAGACCTTGTCTCCGAGTTTCCATGGTTTGAAATGTGATAGTGTTCATTCTTTCATCTGTAGTTGGGTGAGTTTGTGGGCTGCTTCTGCTTCCTTCTGTGTGTCCTCAATAGAGTTGAGTTGCTGCTCAAGGGCTGGAAGGAAGGTCTTTCTGAGTGGGGGGTAGGATTATGATTTGTATCCCATAATCAGGGAAAGGGGGATTTGTCGGTGACTGAATGTATCACTGTGTTGTGGGTGAATTCGGCCATGGATAGTAGTTCCATCCACTTGTGTGGTTGTTCTTTGCAGAATATGTAAAGGTAGGTCTCTAGTTCCTGGTTGTTTCCCCATCCGTCTGGGGATGGTAGGCTAAGGAGAGGGCTACATCATATTGAAGTAGTCTTGCTAGTTCTCTTGCAAAGGCGGAGGTGAATTGGGGGCCTCAATCAGATATGATTTGTTCGTGTAATCTGAATTGTTTGAATATGTTTTTGAAAAATAGTTGGGTGATTTCAGTGATGTCCACAGTTTTTGAGCAAGGGGTGAGAATTACCCTCTTACTAAGGCCATGGTCAACCATGACCATGACAGAATCGAAGCCGTCAATGGGAGGGAGGGAGGTAATAAGATCCACAGAGAGGTGTTGAAAGGGGCAGGAAGCCTCAAATGCAAGGGGGGTGACGGCAGGGACGGTTGGATGAGTGAGTACCTTGTGTGCCTGGCAAACTGTGCAGCCGGAGACAAATCTCTGGGTGTAGGTGGAGAGGCCTGGCCACCAATAATCCTTTGATAAAAGGGTGACAGTCCGTAGGTGGCCCCCGTGGCCTCCTTCGAAGGAGCAGTGGGCAGAAGAGACTAGGTTGTGTCTAGCAGGTTTGGGTACATAGAGTCTGCCCCGGTAGTAGAGGCATCCATCATTGAAGGTCCAGTCTTCCATATGAGATCTGTTAAATAAGGGAAGTTCCTTCTCCATCTGTTGGACAGCTTGAAGTATGAGAGGGTTGCTGGCGGATGAATCTTTTATTTTGTCTGCCAGAGCGACATTGATGGCATTGATTTGGTGGTCAAAGGCAGTGGAGGGGAGAAGCTGGACATCAGCATTATCGGAGGATGTGTCTACGTCATCTTGACAGGACAGGGCATTGGCGGGAGTCATTTGTGCTCCTGGTAGGGCATGATATTCTATATCGAAGTCTAGGAGAAAGAGAAGTCACCTGGCTTGTCTTCGGGAGAGTTTCCACAGTTCTTTGAAATATGTGAGGTTCTTATGGTTGGTGAGAACTGTCACTGGAAATGGAGGTACTGCCTCCATTCTTCCAGACCATGGATGATGGCCAGTAGTTCACAGTCAAAGATGTCATAGTTTCGCTCAGCAGGAGAGAAGGTTTGGGAGAGATAGCCACATGGTTGCATATCTCCATTTGCGTTCTGCTACATGAGTACAGCTCCGGACGCCATGAGGGAGGTGTCAGTCATAAGGGTAAATGGCTTGGAAGTGTTGGGGAAGGCAAGGACCAGTTGGCGGGTGAAGGCGAGTTGTAGGTTTTGGAAGGCTTCTTCATGTTTCGGGATCCATGACCAGGGGGTGGATTGTTTGGTAAGGTCTAGAAGTGGTCGTGCGATGTCCAAGAAGGATGGGATGAATTTCCTGTAGAAATTGCAGAAGCCTAGGAAGGACCTGACGGCTTTTACATTCACTGGTGGGGACTATTCCCGAATGGCCTTCAGTTTTACAGGGTCCATTTGTATGCCTTTTTTACAAATGATC
>JBBPLK010000126.1:45329-58220 GCA_038089735.1 Exsudoporus frostii
TGTCAAATTTGGTGAAGATCGACAATCCTCGGAGTTTGTCGACGAGGTCAGAGATGAGTGGGAGGTGGTATGCATTTTTGATGGTGTGACTGTTTAGGTACCGGTAGTCTTGACAGGGTCACAGTTTCCCAACTTCCTTCTTTTTGACAAAGAAGAAGGGGGAGGCTTGAGGCAACTTGAAAGGGGAGATTTTCCCTGTTTTGAGGTGTTCTTCAATGAACTCCTTGCAGGCTTCTCATTTGATGGGGTTGAGTGGGTAGGCTCTTGCCCTAGTTGGTACAAATGAGTCTTTGAGTTTGATGGTGTGATCGTAAGATCAAGGAGGTGGTAGTTTGCCAGTAGTTTTCTCAGAGAATACATCCGCATATTCTTTGAAGACCTCCAGTATGACAGTCTTCGTCTTGGTTGCTTCTTGTGCAATGATGGTTGATATGGTTGTTCACTTGATTACGAACTCGGAGATGCCTCTGCTGGCGTTGAAGAACTTGGCTCATTGTTCTGGGGTCCAAGTCTTGAAGGTGTCATATAGCTTATCCTCAATATGAGCTGCCTTGTCATGTAGCATGTACTGTAGGAGGTACCACTGTTCCAATACTTCTGGTGGTTCTCCAGTAGTCCACCAATAATTAGATGGAGTGACCGTTACACTTCCGTCTTTCTAGTTAATATTCGGGTTGATGGCCCGGAGCCAGGGAAGTCCTAGAATGACTTCGTTCTTTCTGCAGTTGAGGATGAAGAGGTCTTGTCGCTCTCTCACTCCTCCATAATCTAACATGATGTTGGTTTTGTATTTGATGATTCCCGATGCGTTTGGTGTTCCATCCACATTCCAAGCTCGTGCAGTTTGATCTAGTTTGGTGATCGGGAGTCCGAGTCGTTGTACTGCTGTTTTTGAAATGAAGCGCCCAGTTGCTCCAATGCATTGGATCCAATGATTTTGCCATCCTGCTTCCAGATTGAGACAGGAATGCAAATAGAATTGATTCTCAATCTGGAAATAAATACAGGGGCTATCGTAAAGGAGGAAGATGGCGTTGGTCCATCTCCTCCATTTAAAAAGACACATGATGGACAGGGAGAGGAATACAGGGCATAGCTTCAACAGTCAAGACTCTAGCAGACTCATCCCATTCTTCAGCAGGAGTTTCTTCTGGTAAGGGATTCCCTTGTTTGTCTAAGGATGGATCAAAGGCGGATCTCAGGGTACGAAGTACCTGATCATGTCCTTGAGTCTTGGTGATGTTCTCGAGGAAGGATGCCAAGGGATCTTCAGGAGTGGGGGTAGGGGTTGAATGGGAAGTGGTGGAGATTGCCCTAGCGTGGGCAGCTTGGGGTGGTTTCAGGTTGGGGTGCCAGCTACCAGCTTGGCGGTTACGACTGTAGCCAGGATAATTCCTAGTAGAACAGCCTTCCTTGTGGCATATGAAGCAACGATTTTCACACATGTGGCAAGCATGTTTGATGGGGGATAGTGTGAGGCAATCCACATCCATAGCGTTGGGATCATGGTGGCGACCACCTCCTCCGTAGGATGGTTGGGGTTCTTTCCTAAGTGATGTGATTCGTCGGTAACTCCCTTTGATCTCTGAGGCTTTTGAGTAGAGTTCCTCCATGGTAGTGGAGTTCTTGACGGCTCCAGAGAGTGTGAGTTGTATGGCAATCTGGGGATCGATTCCTTGGAGGAACCATTCCAACAGGGCGTGGTAGTCAGTGATGCCGGAATGGACGGAAAGGAGGGAGAAGGAGGAGATGTACTTGTCGAAGCCGGAGGGGTGTTTCTGGTCTTGATTGAGCAAGCCGAGTGCCACTCGAGCTTGCACTGCTGTGTCATAGGGGGTGAAGGCAGCCTTGAAGGCTTTCTTGATAGTCATCCAGTTCTTGTTTGCATCAGGTACACATTCATCATCAAGCTTGGTGAGCCAAGCTTCTGCAAAGGCTTTTCCTCGTCCCTTGGACATCCTATTGAGGAAAACCACTGTCTTCACTTCATCAGGGTATTGGTCCACATGAAGGATGAAGTATGCATCCATTGCCAGGAGCTATCTGTTGGCATCTCGGGTCTCTCCACTGAACTCTTCAGGGAGTGCTGCTTTAATCTCGACCATGTTGTCGTCTTCCTTGTCACTGAAGGGATCTATACAGATGGGGGAATGATAGGGGGAACCCAGGGGCAAAGAGTCTGGGGAGGACAGGGGTGTAGGTGCTCATGGAGGAGTGGGGGAATCAGAGGGTAGCCTTTGGATATGATCTCCCAATGGGGTCACGGTTCGCGAGGGGGGACCACCTGAGGAAGTTGGGGGTGGTCGAAAAGGGGTGGGAGATGGGCATGTGGGGTTGTATGAGATTCCTGGTCCTATGACTCTTCATGGAGGGGGTTCTATGGCAGGTGGGGTAGAAGAAGTTCCAATTGCTTCTTCCTCATCTTGAGCTTCCTAAGCAGCAAGAATAGCAGTGAAATTTATCTGCTTCATGGTGACAGCTGGGTACTACCACCTGGTAGTCCTGTGGGGATTTAGGCGTAGTAGCTCTAAACTGAATTAACCTTGATCTTTTGTTACGCCAACCTTGGCATTAACAATTAACACTTTCATGCTAACCAATCCTCCAGGGTACTTCTGGTCTGGGACAGAGATTCAGCACATATAGGCAACATGTGGAAACCAGACAGCCTTAGCTACACTGAGCTAGCTGAGGTCAAGGGTGCTGGGCTCCAGCTACCAACTGTTGTGTCAACCCATGATGTCAACAACTGACACTTTCATGCCAACCAATCTGCAGTGGTACTTCCAGTCCGGGATGGAGACTCGGCACATATAGGTGACGTGCAGAAACCTAACAGCCTAGCTGCACTGAGCTAACTGTAGTCAAGGGTCCTGGACTCCAGCTACCAACTACTAAGCACTGGCGGGGTTGTGCAAGTAGTGAGTGAGCAAGTTGTTGACGACTGTGTCGAGACTTAGAGATGATGGCAGAGTCTTGTCTAAGAAGGGAGATGATGGCAGAGTCTTGTCTGAGAAGGGAGATGGTGACACAGTCCCATCTAGTGATAGTGGATGGCTTCCAGAAGCTGATCAAGCCTCGAAGGGAAGGGAAGGTTGATTACACGAAATAAGGTGTAGATCAAGGTTAGAAGTACATCACAGGAGAAGCCCTGGTATATATAGTAGGTAAGGGGTTTAGGGCAGGTCATGGATAAATAAGGAACTGGATATAAAAGGAATACGAGGCTGCACATAAGGAGAGTGCAGCCGAGGAGGCATTGTCCTGATATGAAATATAGATAGGGAGAGATCAGATTAGTAGGCGATGACACATAGGCGATCAAAATAGGGGGGCAATGAGGCGCAGCCTTGTTGGGTGGAGTCAGAACAGTTTAGAAGGCAGTGCTCGGAACACTGCCACTGATGAACTGTTTCCAGATCTTGGGTGAGATCCCCTTGTCATTGGAGATCATGTCCCACAGAGCTTGGGACTTGTGGAATGGGAACAAGGAAGAGGGCAGGAGTGAGGAAAATGGTGGGGGGTCCCAGACGTCTGTAACAATACCCTCCTCATAGTCTTGAAGTTCCATCTCAAGAACTTCTGTCCCCCTCATTGACCTCATAGTGGGAGAGGTCCCAGGTGACATTGTCGAAGGGATCAGGGGAGATTGTCTTGGGGCAGAGGAGATGAGAATGCCCTTGCTCGTTACAATGGAAGCAATGAAGTTCGGGGCATTTGTAGTGGGGGTGTCCCAGGGCAGTTCGTCCATAGGTGGGGCAACAAAAATGGAGACAATCGGGTCAGAAGTGATCAGTGGACTGACAGGTGAAACACCTAGCTGGAATAGTTGGGCCCACATTGCTGGGTCCTGTGGGAATGGTGATGGCAGGGGGTAACTTTCGTGGAGGATGGGGATGATCATCCATGCTTGAGGTGTGTGGGTTTGGAGTGGGGACAGGTAGGGGTTCCACAGCATTGGTGGAAGTTGAAGTGCTCCTCTTTGGAGTTGTTCCCAATGAGGAGCGAACATGGCTGGTGGCGGGGAAAGTGGCGAGCCCGGTGGTAAATATGATGGTGTTTTGGTGACGTAAGGGGTGGGGTACATGGGAGGTGGTACCTCTGTTTGGTACACCGGTGGTGGACCTGGAGATGGGGGTAGCTGGTGCAGTGGGGACGAGGGTGGAGTTGGAGTCCTCCTTCCGAGGAGATTCTCCAACGTGGTTATCGCTTTGTTCAGTGATTGGAGTTTCACTGACATTGATGGCCAGGGAGCTGGAGGAAGAGTGGAAGGTGGTGGCTGCTCTGTGAGCTTTGGAACGTCCAAAGGAAATGGGGTGATCTGTGTAGAAAGTCGCTTGTTTGCTTTCCGAGAGCGAAAGAATGATGGGGGAGAGAGCAACATCAATGATGGTGGTGGGGAGGAGTGAGATGGCAAAGTTGAGGCCCTCTATATATAACAGGTCGAGGGTAAGTTCTCATGCCTCAAGGAGGCACTGTTCAAGGGCAAGAACGGTGGGGGATTCTCAAGTGGCAGCAGTCTGGAACGGGTTAGGGGCACTTGCCGAGCACCAGGTGGTGCTGGTGAAAAGGGTGCGAAGTGTGGAGTAGATGCAGAAGAGTTTGGTGAGTTGGACAAGGATATTGTCGGTGGAGAAGTAGGGTAAGGCCCTGAGTGCCTGGTAGGCCTGGTGCTTTCAAGGATGGTGGCATAAAGGAGTCATCAAGCAAATGGGGATAGATGGTCCAGTCATACAGAGAAAGGGGTTGACATTAATAGTCATGGTGATAGAAGTAGGAGATGATGCGGCAGAAGCAAGAGTGTTCCGCAGCGTGTTTCGGAATGTCTAGGTTTGGGTACTGTCTTTGGAGATGAGCTTGAGTGAGGGCTTTGGAGACACAGGAGAGGGTGATGAGGAGCGACTGAAGGCGAGGAGTCATGGGGGGAGTTATAATCCTTTCCAGTTTTTATACTCTTTGAGCACAGCTGGGGCATTGCCAAGGTTGGACTCCGATTCCCAGGTCTGCTCCACATCAGAATAGCCTTTCCAATGAATCAAGTACTCCCTCCGGGCAGCATTGCCTTGGTGATTGATGATTTTGTTGATTTCATATTCCTCCTCTGTTCCAATTAGTTCTGGGGGAGGTTGTGGGAAGTTGGGGCCATATTCGGGGGTTTCCCTGTAGGATGAAAGAAGAAAGGCGTGGAAGACATTGTGGATTTTCCATTGCTTTGGTAGTTTTAACTGGAAGGCTACAGCGGAGACAACCTGAGTGATTTTGAATGGGCCAGTCCGTTTAGCTGGGAGTTTCCGGGAGGGTACTTGAAGCTTGAGGTTCTTGGCTTCCAGCCAGACTTTGTCTCCTATTTTCCAGGGTTTGAAGCGGGAGAAGGTCCTTTCCTTCATTTGTTGTTGTGCCAGTTTATGTGCGGCTTCCACTTCCTTTTGTACGTCTTCAATGGAATTGAGTCATTGTTCTAAAGCAGGAAAGAAAGTTCATTCGAGTGGGGGGTATGATCGGGGTTCATATCCCATAATTAGGGAGAACAGGGATTTGTTGGTTATGGAATGGATGGCCGCATTGTGTGCGAATTCGGCCATGGGGAGGAGTTCTAACCATTTGTGGGGTTGTCCTTCACAGAAGATTCAGAGGTAGGTCTCGAGCTCTTGATTGTTTCTCCATCAGTTTGTGGGTGGTAGGCCGAGGAGAGGGCTACATCATATTGTAGTAGTCGTGCCAGTTCTCTGGTGAAGGTTGATGTGAATTGGGGTCCACGGTCAGACACAATCTTCTTGTGTAAGCCGAAGCATTTGAAGACATTGTCGAAAAATAGTTTGGCAATTCCTGCTGCATCCACTGTTTTGGTGCAAGGGGCGAGAATTACCCCCTTACTAAGGCCATGGTCGACCACGACCATGACAGCATCAAAGGCACCGACCAGTGGGAGGTCAGTAATCAGGTCCATGGAGAGGTTCTGGAATGGATGGGAGCCCTCAAAGGCAAGGGGGTTGATGGCAGGCATGGTGGGGTGGGCTAGGACCTTGTGTGCTTGGCAAACTGCACACCCGGTGACATACTTCCGGACATAGGTGGAAAGGCCTGGCCACCAATAGTCTTTTGAGAGGAGGGCGATGGAACAGAGGTGGCCACCATGTCCCCCTTTGAAGGAGCAATGGGTGGCGGCGACGAGGTTGTGGCGGGTTGCCTTAGGGATGTATAGGTGGTGGTGGAAGTAGAGTCATCCATTATCAAAGGTCCAGTTGTCCAGGCAGGAGTGACTGAAGAGGGGAAGTTCCTTCTCCATTTGGTAGACAGCCTGGAGTACAAGGGGGTCGGAGGTAGATGAATCTTTTATTTTCTCAGCCAGAGTGATGTCGATAGCCCTGACTTGGTGGTCAAAGGCTTCGAAAGGAAGGAGTTGGACATCCGTGTTGTCTTGGGAAGTGTCCACGTCATCTCATCTGAAAAGGGCATCGGCAGGTGCCATCTGGGTTCCGGGTAGGGCTCGATATTCCATGTCGAAGTCCTGTAAAAAGAGGAGCCACCAAGCTTGACATCTAGAGAGTTTTTGGGGTTCCTTGAAGTAGGTGAGGTTCTTGTGGTCCATAAGAACCTCAATGAGAAAAGGAGATCCTAGGAGGTATTGCCTCCATTCCTCCAACCTGCAGATGACAGCTAGTAACTCATGATCGAAGATATTGTAGTTCCGCTCCGTGGGTGAGAAAGTTTGGGAGAGATAGCTGCATGGTTGCATGTCTCCGTTGGCATTACACTGCATCAAGACAGCTCTGGATGCCGTCAAAGAGGCATTGGTCATAAGGGTGAAGGCCTTGGTAGTATCTGGAACCGCCAGGACTGGTTGTCAGGTGAATGCCATTTGGAGGGCCTGAAAGGCAGTTTCCTGGCATGGTCCCCACACGTAGATGTTGGATTGTTTTGTAAGGTCTAGGAGGGGGCGGGCTATGTCAGAGAACGAGGGGATAAACTTTCGGTAGAAGTTGCAGAAGCCAAGGAAGGACCAGACGGCTTTGACTATGCCTGGAATTTCCCATTCTTGGATAGCCTTGAGTTTGACGGGGTCCATCTGGACGCCCTCCTTTCCTACTATCATTCCCAGATATTCCACTTCTTTTGCTGAGAAGGTACACTTCTCTAGTTTGAGAAACATTTCCTGTTCTCGGAAGCATTGAAGGACCTTCTGAGTTCGTTCATCATGTAGTTCCTGATCTGATGAGTGGATCAGAAGGTTGTCCATATAAACTACCAACCATCCCTCAGTGATGTAATCTCCAAAGAGATCGTCCATGAATGCTTGGAAGGTGGTGGGGGAGTTGCACATTCCAAAGAATATGACATTGAGTTCGAACAGTCTGAGGCAGGTGGTGAAGGCTGCTTTCCAGTGGTCCTCGGGTTTGATAAGAATGTTGTTATACTCCCAGCGTACATCAAACTTTGTGAAGATCGATGATCCTCATAATTTGTCAATGAGATCTGATATAAGGGGGAGGGGGTAGGCGTTCTTGATCATGTGGCTGTTTAGATACCGGTAGTCTTGACAGGGACGTAGTTTTCCCACTTCCTTTTTCTTGACAAAGAAAAAGGGGGCTGCTTGAGGGGATTTTGAGGGGGAGATACATCCTGTCTTGAGATGTTTATCAATGAACTCTTTGCAAGCCTGTTGTTCAATGGAGTTCAGGGGGTAGGCTTTTGCTTGTTGGGGAACAAACGAGTCTTTGAGTTCAATGGTGTGATTGTACGTTCACAAGGGTGGTAGTTTCATAGGGGTCTTCTCAGAGAATATGTCTGCATATTCTCGAAAGGCTGTGGATAAAGCAGTCTTTTCCTTGGTTGCTCCTTGAGCAATGATGGTTGATATCATTGTCCGTTTAATGATAAACTCCGGTACACATCCGTTTGCATTGAAGAACTTGGCTCATTGTATTGGTCCCAAAGTTTTAAAGGTTTCATAGAGCTTGTCCTCAATGTCAGCTGCTTCATCATGTAGCATATACTGTAGGAGGTATTGCTGTTCCAGTATGCCGGATAGGTCTCCTGTTGTCCACCTGTAATTGGACGGGGTGATTGTTATCCTTCTGTCCTTCCAATTGATTTCTGGATTGATGCCTCTGAGCCAGGGAAGTCCTAGAATGACTTCGTCTTTTCCACAATTGAGGATGAAGAGGTCTCGACGCTCTTTCACTCCTCCATAATCCAACACTATGTTGGTCTTGTACTTGATGGTTCCTATTGCGTTTGGTGTCCCATCCATGTTCCATGCTCACACTTGTTGGCTGAGCTTATAGACCGGGAGTCCTAGTTTTCATACAACTTCTTTTGATATGAAGCATCTGGTTGCCCCACTGTCAATCAATGTGTTAGCTTCAATGATTTGCCATCCTGCTTCCAGATCGAGATGATCCTGAAATACATACAGGGGCTATAGTAAAGGAGGAAGATGATGTTGACCCATCTCCTCCCTTTAAAACGACACATGATGAGTGGGGGAAATATGGGGCATAGCTTCTATTGTTAGGGCTCTTGCTGATTCGTCCCATTCTTCGGCTGGCAGTTCCTTGAAGAGGGGGATTCCGTGTTTATCATAAGAGGGGCCGAATGCTGTCCTTAGGGTACAAAGTACCTGTTCATGGCCTTGACCTTTGGCAATATCTTTGAGGAAGGAATCCAGGGGATCATCCTGTTGAGGGGTAGGGATCAAAACAGGAGTGGTGGAGACTGCCCTTGCATGAGCAGCTGGGGACGGTTTTGTATGCCAATTACCAGTTGGGCAACCACAATTGTAACCAGGGTGATTCCTAGTAGAATACCCCTCCTTATGACAAATAAAGCAGTGGTTCTCACATATGTGGCGAGTGCGTTCAATGGGGGAGAGAGTGAGGTGATCCACATCCATAGCGTTGGGGTCAGTATGACAACCACCTCCTCCATAGGATGGTTGGGGTCCCTTCCTGAGGGATGCAATCCATCAGTAGCTTCCTTCGATCTCGGAGGATTTGGAGTAAAGTTCCTCCATAGTGGTAGAGGTCTTGACTGCTTCCAAGAGGGTGAGCTGGATTGCGATCTGGGGGTTGAGTCCTTGGAGGAACCATTCCAACAGGGTGTGATAGTTGGTGATTCCAGATCGGACTGAGAGGAGGGAGAATGTGGATATGTACTTGTCAAAACCGGAGGGATGTTTCCAATCTTGGTTGAGGGATGCAAGGGCAACTCAGGCTTGTGCTGCTGCATCATAAGGAGTAAAGGCCACTTTGAAGGCCTTCTTGATCGTGGTCCAATTCTTGTTTGCATCTGGGACGTGTTCATCTTCGAGCTTGGTGAGCCAAGCCTTGGCAAAGGCTTTTCCTTGTCCTTTGGACATTCTGTTGAGGAAAACGACCATTCGTGCATCATCAGGGAATTTGTCCACATGAAGGGTAAAGTAGGCCTCCATGGCCATGAGCCATCTGTTGGCATCTCCAGTCTCTCCACTGAATTCTTCAGGGAGGGCTGCTTTGATATCAACCATGTCTTCTTCATCATTGCTGTAGGGATCAATTCTTATTGGCAAGTGGTGAGGTGAGTAGGATAGGGAGCTAGGGGACGGTGGTGTCACTGGTCTAGGTGGAGGAGGGTCCAAGCATAA
Source organism: Exsudoporus frostii (assembly GCA_038089735.1). Classification (NCBI taxonomy): domain Eukaryota; kingdom Fungi; phylum Basidiomycota; class Agaricomycetes; order Boletales; family Boletaceae; genus Exsudoporus; species Exsudoporus frostii. Next base: position 54,952 of record JBBPLK010000126.1, read on the forward strand.
GGGAGGGTCAGAGTGCGGCGTGGGGGTACGATCTCCCAATGGGGTTGCAGATCGCGAGTGGGGACCACTTGAGGAAGTTGGTGGTGCCCATGGGGGATGAGATGGTGGGCATGTGGGATTGTATGACACTCTGGCTGGGACAGGTCCTCTGGGTTCTATAGTGGGTGGGCTTCTCTGTGAACTCCCGATAGCCTCCTCTTCGTCTCTGGCCTCCTGAGCAGCAAGAAGAGTGGTGAGGTTGATTCTCTTTGTGGTGGCATTGGGGTACTACCTCCTTGGTAGTCTGATGGGGGTTTAGGTGTAGTAGCACTAAACAATGATAACCTTGATCTTTTGTTATGTCAACCTGTGACGTCAACAACTGACACTTTCATGCCAACCAATCCATGGTGGTACTTCCAGTCTGGGACGGAGATTTGGCACGTATAGGTGACATGCAGAAACCAGACAGCCTTAGCTACACCGAGCTAGCTGAGGTCAAGGGTGCTGGGCTCCAGCTACCAACCGCATGGGCACTGGTGGAGTCGTGCAAGCGGCAAGTGAGCAAGTCCTCTACGACTGTGTAGGGACTGAGGGATGAATAACAGAGTCTTCATCCGAGAGAAGGGAGATGGTGGTGCAGTCCTGTCTAGTATGAAGGGGATGGCTTCCAGAAGTGCAGGGCTTCAAAGCGAGCGGAAGGTTGATCAGCACGTAATATTGTGTAGATCAAGGTTAGGGAGTTACATCGCAGGAGAAGTCCCAGTATAAATAGGTATGGGGAATGTAAGGGCCGGTAATAGATATAAGTGGAAAGTGGATATAGTGGGAAAACAGGGCTGTGCATAATGTGAGCGCAGCCAAGGAGGCAATGTCTGAAAGATCAAATAATATTGGGGAATATAGGAACAGAAAGGATCGGAGCGGAAAGAATCGGAAAGGGTTCGGGAGAATATAGGAGAGGAGGAAATGAAGGGGGAAGTATACAGGGCCTTTAGAAGGCAATGCTTGGAACATTGCCTCCTACGAATCAGTCCCAGATCTCCAGGGAGATCCCTTTGTCATTGGTGATCATGTCCCACAGGGCTTGGGACAGCAGGAAGGGAGGAAGTGAGGAAAAGGAGAGAGGGTTCCACTCATCCGTAATAGCAAGCCTATTTGCCTATTGCATTGGCATGTTTGCACAACTTAATCCTCACCCATGAACCCCTCAACAACGTTTCTGATATGGCCGACTCTAACAATGACTCCAACAATGACTCGGAGGACTCTTATTTTAATCCTCAGGAAGATGGAGCGGAGACAGGTGGTGGGGTCTCAGATCACAGTGTAGCAAGCAACATATGCAACCGCATTGCACAGCACATGTGGGATGACTATCAGGCAATCATCCATGTACATCAAAGCGAATCTGAGGACAAGTTGTCGGATGGGTCTGATTTATCACTGGCAGACAGAATGTATTCATAGTTGTTTGCAAGAATTCTTGACTGGGTCATACATTCAACAACAGTGGAAAAAAAACATGTAGCAATTACTTCAGAACAGGGTGGTGCACATTGTACAAAGAGGTAATGAATGCTATGTGGGAGTCATCATCCTTAATACTTAAAAGTAGTATGGCAGCAGAGGCATTCTTGGTGTCAGAAAGTTGAATGAACATGAAATTCCTGAGCTCAGGGGACAACCTGTCACTGAGTGAAGCAAGGATGGCAGGGACCTCACCAATGGGTTGCAATGGATCTACAAATGAGGTACTGATTGAATCGCCAAGGTGGCGCTGGATGGTGGAATCGAATTGCTGCAGGGCAATTACTATTGAGTTTTTGCTCCTTGGATTTTTGCCTGCCATGCTTTTTTGCCCACCAATGACACTACCTGTGATGCTCTGGCTGGCAGACTTGCAGCTGCACTTAGTGCGATGTTGTGTGATGGCAATGGATGATGTGCTCACTGTGGAAATGGGTGGATTTGCTGGGAAGAAAAGGAGAGATTCGTCCATTTCATCTGGCGACAAGGACATTAGAGGGCACTTGTTAGATGATTGAGGAGAGGGGTGGTTGGCTGAAGTGAACAAAGACATGCCAGCATGGAAGGAATTGCTGGCAGGGGTCACAGTGGTTGATGCGACGGCATTGATGGCAAGACTCAGATGCTGGGCTGAGCTGATATCAGAGGGATTGATGGCTGGTAGGGAGGGGCGCACAACCAAGGTGGTACCTGCTTCATTCATCGAGATGTCCTGGTCTTCATTGGCTTCAACAACAGCCTGGGACAGTGTATTGCCTCCATCCAATGCATAGGTACCAGTTGTGCTACCCTCGGGGTAAATCTCCTCCATCTGTTCAAGATACCTCCATCCTTGATTTGCAAAGTCCTTGAAGTTACCATATTGCTAGAAAGAGCTGTTTATTGTAGGTTAGATTGTTGTTGAACAATACGTACCTTCTGTGCAATGAAAGTGTCAAAAACTGCTCAAGCAGCAGGTCCCTCGATGTTTGCACCTTTGTTGTTGTCCCAATGCACACCTGACAACTTGTGCCAGGAAGAGAATGTCAAGTAAATACTTCTGACCTATAATATATAGTTAGTTACTACTGGCGGCAGCACAAAAATGAACCAGTGAACAGTACCTGGCCATATTTGCTCTTGATGCTTTTACCATCCTTGACATTACCACTCACCAGGAGCGGTTGGATATGGACTGCTGCTGCATTGAATGTTACATCTTTGAATTTACCTCCTGGTGCAGCTTCAGAGTGATGCTCATGAAGGTACTGAACAAGCACATCAATTTTGCAATCAGCCCATCTTGCCTTGGGAATCACTGACTGACCTTCCTCTGCCATGATCCTTGATACTTGGGAAAGAATTTGGACAAGGTTGATGAGTTGTGTATGGACGAGCTTTCGGTGTGCATCAATGTGCTCGAGATAAGGATCACTTAGTGGTATCATTGTCAGGGGTGTCACAAAGTAAGTTCTCCACCTTTCAGTCTCTGCTACAAACACAGAAGACAAAGCCGCAGTTTGTGCTACATGTCAAATAAAATCAAACAAAGAAATTGCTAACAAATGGTTTGCTGCACAGGCTCTTACGTCACTATGTGGAGATGGCGTAAGCATCGGCGTGGCGCACATGACACTAGGTGCAAGAGACAATTCCGATCTGGACAACGTATGGCGGACTGACCGTGTACAGATATGCAGACGAGTTCTTTTCCCGTGCCAATGCGTTCTTCATGGGCTTAGCCGATGAAGCCATCAAGCGCAAGGTAATTATCTCACTCA